>MDSB01000001.1:1173-153204 GCA_001754015.1 Brettanomyces anomalus
TGCCGGATAAAGCTAGTTTAGCTTGATAACTGATCTTGCTTTGCGTCGATCGACGCATCACCCAAAATCAGGGGAAAAAAAAAGTTTTTGCTCCGCTACTCTTCGGTTGCAGCCATATTATATTTAGTACATACAGCACCCCACACAACAAGGTAATTTTTTATCTTAAAAGTATCTTCACTTTTCAACCAGTATTCTCATATAAATCCTTTATGAACGTACTTATCAGATCAAATATCTGTTAAATATCATAGTTCCACAAAAATTGCATTAAAAGTAAGATGAGTCGATCGGCGTTCGAATTCGCAGATAACTAATTAATTAATAAATTAATTAATTGGACTGGATGAAAGTATTCTCGATCGAAAATAATTTTATGATCTCAATTGTTCAATCGTGTAGTATGAATTTTAAACTTATATTTCAACTTTGCTCGCTTCGACCACACTATTAAAATGACAAGATGTGGGTTTTTATTCTATTTGAGAAATCATTGGTAACGATCATTGAGTAACATGTTTGGCTTTGGTACACCAGTTGTTCTTGAAAATCATATATAAAGGGAAAGGTTACATATTATATACTTTTGCCGGAAGCTGCTATTTGAATCTGTTGTCAAGACATTCCATATATTGAGTTAAAAAAGCAGAATGAACCTTGACATTATTTCACCAAGCTTACAATCGGACTTGCGAAAGTATCCTACCGTTGTCACTCGTTCATTGGTTCCATTGGATAATTCGATAAAGGGATCCAGACATTTTGGATTCTATTCCACATTCATCATATTTGTGGGTAGAATGTTCGGTTCGGGTATTTTTGCCACTCCAGGATTAGTAATGAAAAATGCGAATGGATTGTACAGCATTTATATGCTATTCTGGTTTATGGCTGCAGGTATTGCATACACAGGCCTTCTCCTATACTTAGAACTAGGCTCATATTTACCTGTTAATGGGGCAACCAAGAAGTTTCTAGAATACATTTACCCAAGGCCAGCATATATGACAACCGTCGTGTTTTCTGTGTTTACCATTTTATTTTCCTTTAGTAGTACCAACGCCCTTGTATTTGGAGAATACATTCGCTATTCAGCTGGCTTATCCTCCAACGAGATTTTGAATCGACGTCTTGCGTGCACACTTATAGTTTGCAGCACTTTGATTCATATGGCTTCTAAGAAATGTGGCATGATTGCTCAAAATATTCTTGGAACTTTGAAGCTTGGACTCATTGCTTTCATCATTCTTCTATGCTCTTATGCGCTATTGGCTCCGGAATCCATGACACACATTCAGAACCAGTTAAGTAAAGAGACGTTCAAAGTTCCAAAGTTGAGAGATATTCAATGGACGTACTATTCAGTTGCAATTCTAAAATGCATACAATGCTTTGGAGGCTGGACTACGTGTCATATATTTCAAAACGAGATAAAAGATCCAATCAGAACGTTGTCAAGAGCTGGTCCTATGGCTTTTGCAACCATATTCTTACTTTACTCAATGTTAAATCTAACATATCTCAAAGTGTTACCTAAGGAAGAGTTAACTAGCGGTGACCAGCTTGCGGGGGCACTTCTATTCAATAAAATATTTGGTTCAACTATTGGATCACGTATCATGAGTATGATTATTGCTATAAGTTCTGCAACAAATGTTATTATTGTGGTGTATACGGACTCATTAATGAACCAAGAGATCTTCAAGGAGGGATTTCTTCCGCTCAGTAACATTTTGTGTTCGAATTATCCATTTGGGACTCCCTGTGGAGGTCTCATTGTCCACTGCATTGCAAGCTGTGTCGTCATGTATATTCCGAAGCGTCAGATATACGATACTATAATATCCATTCAATATTATCCGAATCAACTTTTCCATGCATTACTCTGCTTTGGTCTTCTTTTCAAGTTGAGAAAGAAATTTAGGAATATTCGTGCGCCAATTAGAGCTTCTACAATTTGTATATACATCTGCTTGTGTGGGTCACTTTCTGTGGTACTATCTCCATTCTTAAATGGTCATTTCAGATTTACATTGGCAAGTTACGCAGCTCTAATGACGGGATTTTTATATTGGTTGATTACTTTTCAATTGCTTCCATTTTTCGGTCACTTTGAGTATAGATCACTATTGGCAGAAAAGAGAGACGGGCTAATATACAAGTATTTGGTGCGCGATTACAACTCAAAATGATCTATAGAATCTCCAGATGTATGATATATTTATAGTATGATTTGTGGATAGGTAAATACCCTTCAAGTTCACATTGGAGTAACCACAGATGTTCCTTCCTGAAAACGAACTCTAAATAACCTATTGGCGTTCGTAAACATTCCTTCTTTCAATGAAACAACCATAAACTGAGAACCTTTAAACCTAGTCTTTATTAGATGGCCTATACTCTGAGTATGATTTAGATCCAAAGCTGCATCAACTTCATCCAAAATGTAGAGTGGTGCTGGCCGAAACTGAAGAAGTGACATGATCAACGAAAGTGCAGCTAATGATCTTTGACCTCCAGAAAGTTCAACCAAGGACTCTTTCCAGACATTTCCTAACTGAACTTTAACTTCCAAGCCTTTTGTGACATCAGATTTGTCAAGCGAAACCAACTTCGCAAAGGAGTGGGGTAAGAGGACAGAAAATATTTCACCGAAGTCTTTCGAAACCTTTTTGTATGTCTTTATTAGTTCTGTACGCTTGTAATCATCTAATTTAGCTATAGTTTCCTCAATCTTCTTCTTGTCCCTATTGATTTGTTTGATCTTATTTCTTAATGAAGTTTCATGTTTCTCATGCTGTTCAATTTGGCCCATTATATTCACGTTCACACCTTTCTTCTTTATCGTATTCACTCTTACAATCAACTGCTTAATACGTTGGTGGCACTCACTCAAATCAACATTAGGATACATCTTCAAAACACTTTCTCGTATCCTCTCATCTTGTACCCAGTCCTGTTCCGTGGTAACCTTTTGTAGATCAGTCTGAATACTTTGTAGTTTGGATTCAGCACGCTCCACATCTTGTAAAATTCTAGCACTTTGGAGATTAGCATCATTCAAAGCGTTCCTCTTCTTGTCGAGAACAGATGTCACTTCGTTGAATTCTTCATTGATACCAGCAAGCTTAGATTTTTCTGCTTCAATCAATTCCTTTTTCTGGCTGAGAACAGTCTGTTGCTCATCAATATTTAACTTGATAGCTACAATTTTATCTGTACTGAGTCGGCATTGCTCGGCTATACCTTTGATAGATGTTTCTAAAGATTGAATATCCGATTTTATCTGATCCGTCGAGATATCAGACTCCTGGTACTTCTCTTGCATTTTCTGTAACAGCTTATCATCATTCTTCACTTCAACATTCATTCTTTCAATGCAACATTTTAATTCCCGAAGCTTTTTGCCACTGTCTGAATCAAATTCACGTATATCCTTTTCTATTTCCTTTATATCTGATTCATATCTTTCTGCTTCAGCACTAAGTTGATCAACTTTCTTACGATAATCTTGGATGTCATCCATAGTCTGCTGAATATGCTTTAGAAATAGAGCACTATCACCGTGAACCAACTTTTTTTCCAGAACGTCAATTTGATATTGTGTAACCTGCATATCATGCTGTATAGGCTGCGTTTGATTGCTTAACATGCTTTGCTGTTTGAGCAGAACCAGAATTTGGTTTAACTTTTGGGTAAAAGCGTTGATCTTCTGTTTCAACTCTCTAAATTCCATAAATTTTTTTAGTGTGAACGATCCACTCTTTCTAGATCCTCCCGAGAGCCGACCTTCAGGATCATAATAATCACCATCCAAAGTCACTGATCCGGTATGGACTTGATGATTAAACGTTACATTCTTTGCGGTCTCTGGATCCTCGCAAATAAGTCGGTTACCAAAAATGTATTCCATTGCCTTTTTTGAATCTTCGTTGTACTTTATTAGATCTAATGCAAGATCCACCTTATGTGGTCCAATTTGTTTTGCTATTTGAACTTTTGACCTCTCGGTTATTTTTGCACGTATCTTATTCAACGGTATAAGGGTAACACGTCTTTTTAATCTTCCATGTTCTAATAGTTGAGCACCAACAATTTGGTTATTGACAACCACATTAAAAAGACGCCTACCTGCACAAACCTCCAACGCTGTTGCTGCAGAAAAATTGCTTTCTGGTAAGGAAAATAATTCACCTGCTAAACCTTTGACCGATTTTGAATCAAAATTAGGATTTGGACGCTCGTATGTGAAATCAAACTGAGGGTTTTGACGTCTGAAATTTTGAAATTGTGATTTCAACTGGTTTAGAACCTCGGAAATGCTTCTTTCTTTGGTTTGTAGTTCTTTATATTTTGAAGGATCAAATCCAATTTGACTTAGCTTTAACTTTAAACCTTCCAAAATCTGATTGTGTTTAGCAATGGATCCTTTAATTTTCAAAAGATCTGCTTTTTTTGAATCTTCCTTCCTTCTGCTGTTTTCTAACTCTGCCTTAAGATGTGATATTTGCATATTGCATTTTTGAATCTCCACCATCGTATCAGCGTGCTTTCTTTTAGTGTCCTGCAAATTCGCCAAATAACCACCATTTGTCGAACCTTCGGATGATATACCTGTTGACAATGTGGAAAAAAGATCCTCGTTTTTTTGAAGCACCTGCTTTTTATGATCCAATTCTTTCTTAAAGTTAGTGTAATCTTCTTCTAGTCTGTCATGATTGCCCTTATTAGATTCAATTTCTCCCCTGAGTTGACTAATCTGCCTAATGGCACTTTCTCGTTTCTTTTTTTGGTCATCCAATAACTGCTCTTGTATGCCTTTGGATGTTATCAATCGCGTAATCTCATTTTGAATTTTATTCTCACTAATTTCTAATTCTCTAGTGACATCAGATCTTCCAACCTCTTCCTGTCGTTTGCGCTTGATTTGCTCTAAGTCATCTTGCAAATTTTTGATCTCCTTCTCCAATTCATCAATATCGGCAAGCTGCTTCTCTTTGCGATGGTTAGCTATAAGAAGGTTTTGCTCTTCCTCCTTAAGATTTCTCATATAAAGTATATAGTCATGAGCTGCCACAGCTTTCATTAGAGTTTCCAATTCAGTTTGGACGTCTTGGTATTCTAAAACAATGCGCTTCTGTTCCCGCAAATGATGCAATTTCGGTTCCACCTCTTCCCGAAGTAAGTTTTCAGTCGTTTCGAGTTTTAGATTTTTTTTTTTCATGGTTTTCTCTGCCTTCTCCCTTTGCCACTCATAAACTTTTGTTCCTGCCGCTTCTTCAATAAGTCCTAAAATCTCTTTTGGCTTCATATTCAACATCTTAGTGATTTTGCCCTGCATTATGAGAAAGTTAGGGTGATTAATGTTTAACTGAACAGATTGAAAAAGATTGAGAACTTGTACTTGCTGTGCTTTGTGCCCATTTATAAGGTATTTTGAGTTACCACCAAGAAGAATCTGACGAGTAACACTGATTTTAGGATATTGATCAAAACCAATTGGTGACTTTGATTTATCAGTATTGTCAAAGGTGATGGTGACGGAGGCTTTTGTAACACCAGCTTGTCCCCTTTTGTATATTAAATCCTGGAGATTCTGTGCTCTCAAATTTGATGTGTTATTTATTCCCAAAACAAAACAAACGGCATCCAAAATGTTAGACTTTCCTGAACCATTAAGACCTGTTATGGCATTAAATTGGGGATCCCATTTTGTAATAACTGTTCTCACAGCGTACGACTTGAACCCATCGATAACGAGTTCTTCCACATACATGATTCCTATGAGTATAAAGACCCTCTTAATGGACTAATACTTTTTATTTAATTGTGCTTATGAGCTTGAATTCTTTTAAGATAAAGGAGAAAGGTAGGTACTTAGGGGAAACAGGAGCTTTCTCATGTTTATGTTTTGCTTTCGCGTTCGAATTATTCATTCTACGTGAAAAACGACTCCTGGAAAGTAAGAAAAAAAAAACCCCTCTGCAGAGATCCCTTCTACGAACAGACGTTTTTTTTGGTCTTACCCAGTTCACTTTTGAAAGCAAGCTTCCGCCGTATTTAAATGCTACGTACTGATCTGCTCAACTTATTACATCATAGCTCATCTGTCTAAAATTATGACGAGAGCATAAAGCTATTTCAAAAAAATCAAAGAGAAAAGGCATAAATTGATAGAAAGAACAAGGAATATACCTGTTAAGATGCCATTCAAATTCCTTACAACTTTGGATTCAGCAAGCTCAAAATCGCTTTGGACAAGGTCGATATATGCTTTATCAACAGCCTCAGATGTTATAAAGATTACACTACGACAAGCGAACAATATAGTGGTGGGTGACCCCAGACCTAACTACTCGGAACTTTTACTCACAGCCATTAATATAACCAAAACCAGCTCTCTCAATTGCTCTTTCAGAAGCAATTTCTTCAGTACATTCAAAATTGATGGATATCTTCCGGATGAGGCTATTACAGGTGATTGCAATATAGCACGCTGCTTTAGCATATTGGTGAATAGTAAGACACTTAATGTTTTATTCAAAGACTGTGGGGAAAATAGCGAAACATTCAAGCTACTTCTTATTCACGAGGATTCAAATAGTAAAAAAGATCGTATATTTTCCAATAAGCTATTTATAGAACTTGAAACAAAGACTGGAATGACAAAACGTTATTCGGTAAACTTTAGAATAGGGAAAGAATCATTTGACTTACGAGTGGAACACATATACTTAGAGATGCTGAGAGACCAATCATTATCAGACGACGTCCAGAAACTTGAAAAAGAAAGAACGACCGAAAATCCATCAGAATCGGATAATGCAATTCCTCGGGTACACAAAATAGTTCTTGAGACGTCTATTCTTCGTAACTTCATTGCAATGTTTTCTAATGCCCTCGAGGACTTTAAGATTGAAATCTATTCGAACGCACGAAAGATGCAATTTCACGGATTCAATCGGCAGAAAGCACTTAGTGCAAGAACAAAGATAACACCACTTTCTAATCAACCCATGAGTCTGTCTATTCAGATGAGTTTAAATGATTTGATTTATGACAATATTCCAAGTACCGAAGGTGCAGGCTCCAAAATCAAAGAGAAGTTTCAAGTGTCCTTCAGACTAAGATATATGAGAACTTTTATACAATTAATTGGTAATGATTATGCATTTCATGCAAGCAGTGATAGCTCTAATCAACCCCACAGATATCTCAGAGATATGCTCGATGAGATTGGAAACAATTATTGTGAAATATTACTTATTCAGCCATCTTTCCCAACAGTTTTCAGTAGAAAGTACAGGAAGGATGATAATGCAGAGGATGGTCCAGTATGTTGCCAAATAACATTGATTACTGCAACTGACAGTGAGACAGACAAAGTGAACTTAGATAGTACAGGGAGTATTTCTTTGGGTAATGCGCTGGATAATTCACACACAAGTATGAAAAAACAGAAAGCTTTGGCCTATCTAGAGTCTGTGAGGAAACTTGAACTTGTAAGTGAAGAAAGAGCTGTAAACACAAATGAAGCATTATTCGTTCCGTTTGATGGAGAAGACTTTGAGTCTGATTATTCAGGTCAACAGGATGGCCACAAATCAACAAATCATAGCGCGTTAAACAAGAATAATGTTCCTACAAGACCAAGCAATACTGGCCAAAATTTAAACCATCAACCAGCCCAACATGAAGAAGATACAGCAAAAAGTAGAGAAGTGGAAGATGAAACAGATTATGACAGCATATTTTGGGATAACGTGAAATATCACCGTGCAGCGATAAAACCGCTAGAAATAGCGGCACCCTCCATAAATATGAAAGGAGACGAAGAAAAAAAGCACGAAGAAGAGGAAGATCACTATAACCAATTACTGGGGCCTACACAGAAAAACACGTTCAAGGGTGTTTTTGGTAGCTGAGCAATTTTTTTTATAGAACACGGATGTACATAGAAGTACAAAGATCGTACTAAATTTCATTGATTATACTAATGTGATATATATGTATATGTACCTTCGTAAACGTTAAGAGGTTAAAACCTAAGCAGATTTCTCCCCCTTTATTGGCTTGGATTCATCATGTTTTGTAAGATAATGATAATTTATGAAGCGTGCGCCCTGACCTAGCTGAGCAATCTCATTGACAATATGACATCCTAGAAGAAGATAGTTTTTAGGAGTAATGGCCATCGAATATTTCATGAAAATAGCAGAATAAACCGTAAGAGCAAGTGTCATCGGACCACTGATCGTGTCGGCAGGCTTGTTCTTAAGATCAACTATTGCGGCGACTGGAATACCAAAGTTAGAGACAGGTCCCCAAAAATGTGTAGTAAACACATACTTCAAATTCTGCTTGTTGAAGACTTGCTGGGCCAATTTACGGCTGACAGTGGCTGAAGCTGGAGAAGAGGACATTTTGATAATATGATAATATATATGCAAAGACCTAAGTTAACTGCTTTATTGACTCTATCTATTGCAGCAATTAATCGGCGTGTTATAACAATATTTATGTTAAGTGAGCTGTGGATACAAGTAGTTGATAAAGGATGACACTATGAAAGAGCACGGGTAACAAACTAACAAGAATCCTTCTGCAAAAATGTGTAAATTTGTGCAAAACTGTTCTATAACTTTGGGCAAAAGGGAGAGTGGCGTCTTCCTAGTCAAAGTTGAGAAATCGCCGGAGGTTGGAATATAGAGCTATATGCAGAATTAGGAAGTCGGACAACTAATACTTATTTAAAACAAAAAAAGAACAAAAGTCGGGAAGAACTGAACCGGGTATAACAAGCGAAAAGTAATTTAGTAGTATTTTTTCCCCTTTGATGCCGAATAGTACTGCTCCTCCGCCTACGGAAAAAAAATTTTATGAGATGTCAGGCGGGGAAAAAAAATGACCTAGCAGTAATCTGCACAAAAAAATTTGGGAGATGGGGAATAACTGTCGCTATAATCTTATTGTGCATCTCCACATACACTTGGCACAATAGGGAAACTTTAGCTTTGCGGGGCAAAACAACAAAAATGGACATTCGTCTGCTTCCGAAGGCCGTCGTAGAAAAAAAACACCGACATTCTAAATAAGTTGATACATATAGACTAGATAATCTTTGAACAACCCTAAACAAGGCATTACCTTGAAACTCATATGCTTGAATGATGATAAAGCAACACTAAAAGCCCTTCGAAAACCGGTAGCAAAAAGTAAAAAAAGGACGTCTCTTGAGAAATACTTATGTTAAGTTGAATGAAACTTTTGGATATACGTTTTAAAGAAATCGGAACTACTGACTATCGTAGACCTTTGCTTTTTAATCTAACACAGTAGGTATCAATAATAAAAGCGGGCAACATTTTAGAAACTGTTGAAGGCAGAAAAATCCGGTGTAAGGTGGTAGCAGGTTAAAAAAAAACAGGCAATTGTGCGAAACTGGCAAAGGTTAGAAAAAGGCCCCCCCCTCTAACAGGTAGTAATCAAAGCTGTTAGGTCTGTATTGTGTAATAGGCTGAACATGAATAAAATCCACTCCCATAGTTGTAGATGCTTTAATGAATGGTAACTAAATTGACATGGAGCTAGATAATTTTGTGTATAGAATGTCGACCTAGCTAGGTATCGTTTCCTGGTGCGTAAGTTACAAAACTTAAAGACACTTATAATAATCAATAATGGTATCAAACTGGCCTATGTTGTCAACTTGTGATACAATCAATATTAAAATTATGATTCAATTCAATTCAAATTAAAATAAAATAGCTTGTCTTCCTTAAGCTCTTTTCAAGAAAAAAGAAGTAATAATTATGTATTTTAGTTTCTAGCAAAACTCAAATATCCCTTTTCATAAGTGGGATTCTCTGTTATGCATCAATTCTTGAATTGTGCCCTTTTCGAATTTCTCAAAAATCCTCGAATTTCGACACTAAAATATGATTTAATTCAGCATTAAAATGCAAAGAGAGCGAGTGATTCTTCTTTTTTGTTTTATTTTTAATTTTTTTTCTGCACTTCGAAAAACACTCGCGGAGAAATTCAAATGACTGATCAATTTCATTGTAAAATTCGTTATCAGTTAGTGGGCAAGATCGTTAATACATTGCAAGTACTTCTAGAATTGATTCACCGAAGATTTTTCACGTATGACATATCAAAAGGAATTGGGAAAACTCAGAAACTAAGCGTTCATATACTTAGTAGTGACTGTATACATAAAGACGGTATTCTTGATCAATTTGCTTTTTAGTGATACTCACACCTTTCATTTGTCCTGGAACTCGGGAAGATAACATTCTACGGCTGATTCGTTACAGGAGGAATCGGTCTGCATTTTACACATTTTAGGGAACATATCAAGAGTGGTGAAATGTCTTTTTTAGGAGGAAGTGATTGTTCTGTGAATGGGAATGCTCTTGCTCAATTTGGAAAGAGAGCTACCGGCGATCAATCGTTACAGCAGGGGGCAAGGCAAGGAGCTGCAATGGGCAACCAATTGGAAGGAAGTATTGGGATGCGTCATGTGAATATGATGGATGTACGTGATAGAGCTCAGATGAACAGGTTTATTGGAGGAGATTTGACTTCTGAACATACGATGGGTACTTTTGACATGAGACAAATAGGCAACGAGCTTCAGAAACTTAACAATAACAACAGCCGACCTTTGCAATTAAACAACACTTTATCCAGCTCGTCTGTAGGAGCAAGACTGATGGGTGATAAAGGTGGCATGGCATGGAGCTCGGAGTTTTCCGGACAGGAGCAGAAGATGAAAATGCAGCAAATGCAACAGGCTCAGCATCAACAAACTGAAGCACAGCAAAATCACAGTTATGGAATGAATAGCTTGCCCATTGGAATGAATTATGGTATGTCTTATGGAGGAATGATGCCGCTTGGGGCCAGCAGACTGCAGCAAAGTGTATCTCTTCATTCGGAAAGCAGAGAATTGAACCAGGACCAACAGAATACAAGAAGCTGGGAGGAATCTTTCAAAGAAATTGAAAACGAAGTCAATATAAATAAAGACAAGGAAGGTGTGAAGAATATGAAGGAAGAAGAAATCTTAACAGATAAAGCAGAGGAGGCGCAAATGCAAGAAACTAAAAGAAACCAGAAACAGGAGGACGATGTTGCAGCTGCATGGCAAGCTGACTTTGAGAGATATGCAAGTGGAAGAGAGAACTATGGAGAGTACCAGTTTGCACAGAAAAACAGATACTTGAATCAGGAAGGCGCATATGAAATTGGTTGCAAGCTTCTTGATGGCGGTGCTCGATTGAGCGAAGCTGCGTTGGCTTTTGAAGCTGCTGTGCAGCAAAACTCAATGCACACGGATGCATGGTTGAAATTAGGGCAGGTTCAGACGCAGAACGAGAAAGAGCAGGCTGGAATTGCAGCTTTGGAGAAATGCTTGGAGCTTTCACCGCAAAATTTACAGGCGCTAATGACGCTGGCTATTTCCTACGTGAACGAAGGATACGATAATGCTGCATATGCTACATTAGAGAGATGGATTGAGACCAAATATCCAACTGTAGTCAGTCAGGCGCGTACAAGCGATAAGGATATCGATTCAGACGATAGGTATACTCTTAACAAGCGGATCACAAAACTTTTTCTTAAAGCAGCTCAGATTTCACCACAAGGCGCAAACATAGATGCAGATGTTCAGACAGGGTTGGGCGTTCTTTTCTATTCTCTTGAGGAATATGACAAAACACTTGACTGCTTTAGAGCGGCAATCAAATGCGATCCTAACAATGCTCTGGGCTGGAACAGACTCGGAGCATCACTTGCCAACTCTAATCACCCAGAGCAAGCCATAGAGGCTTACACCCGTGCACTTCAATTGAACCCAAACTTTGTTCGCGCACGGTATAATTTGGGGGTTTCTTTCATCAATATGGGAATGTACAAAGATGCAGTTGACCACTTATTAACTGGTCTCAGTCTTCATGAAGTGGAGGGTCCAGATGGAAACGGTTCCTATCTCAATGATGACATTCAACCTACAAGTTTAATGGAGACTTTAAAGCGGGCATTCTTAGCAATGGATAGGCGTGATCTTGTTGATCAAGTGAAGCCTGGAATGAAGGTAGAGGAGTTTAGAAAGAAGTATAATTTTTGACTACGATAGTGATTTAATGGATCATGATTTCGTTTAATGCTTATACTTACGTGCATACAAGTTGAAATCTTTATGCTAAGCTGTAGAATCGTAGTAAAAGAAAATAAGTGCCAATAACTTTGAAGAATTTTTTTTTTTTTTTGAAACACGGTAATATGGAAAGGAATTTCTGATTGGCGAAGAGCATTTAGTTAGAATGAAACTAGATAGAACTTGGTCTGATTTAACTAGTGATTGGATGCTTATTCTTCTTTACGCTCTGTAATTTCATTCTTAGAAGGGTAGAGTAAAAAAAAAAAAAAAAACTAAGAGTAGATCTGGACTTTTTTTTTTTTAAAGAAAAAGTAAAGAAAGAAAGGTAGGAGAGGAGAAGAAAAAAAAACATTGTTTTCAGATATGACAACACGCCATAGAAAAAGGAAGTGTTTACCGAATAACTTCAAACTAAAATAAGAGAAATAGGACATTTGCTGTTTCACATAGGCACGATACAAAATTGAAATGAAGGATGATCTGAGCCTTGAGGCAGGCTATGGCGGGTTAAAGCCGAAGAAAGGTAATAAGTTACACCCTATCGATTTGTTCAAAAAGACCTTATCCCAAAGGGGACACAACGGCCGTAAAATCATTATGATTTTAAGTACGATCACCATAGTGGCATTCTTTTTTATTCTGGCGAAGTTTATTTCAGCGAAAGATCCGAAGATTGTGATTATATTAGCTGCAAATGAAGGAGGAGGAGTTCAGAGGTGGAAAACGCCGCAGGAATGGTCAGTGGAAAGATCATCGATTGCCAACAAAAAAGAGTACGCAGAGAAGCACGGATATACACTTACAATTAAGGATGTCTCGCTCAAACGACGGTACAGTCATGAGTGGAGAGAAGGATGGGAAAAGGCGGATATATTGAAACAAACAATGAGGCAGTATCCAGATGCTGAATGGTTCTGGTGGCTCGACTTATACACTTTCATAATGGAGCCAGAAGTTGACTTGTACGAGTATCTTTTGGATCATGTGGAGAATAAGACATATAGGACAGTCGATCATTTCAACCCGTTGAATATCGAAACCGAAATTCCTTACGAGGAAACATCCACCTCTCCCGTTGATCTGGTGCTTGCAGAGGATTGTGGTGGTTTCAATCTAGGTTCCTTCTTTATTAGGAAATCTGAATGGAGTGAAATGTTTCTTGACCTGTGGTGGGACCCTGCATGGTATGATCAAAAGCATATGGAGTGGGAACACAAGGAACAGGACTGTCTTGAAGTTATGTATTCGACTCTTCCGTGGGTTCGTGATAGATTAGGATTTGTGCCTTTAAGGGCTATAAACAGCTTTCCTCCGGGAGCATGTTCAGACCAAAAAGATGATCCCCGCTATTTCTACAATCAAAATGATAGAGACTTCGTTGTTAACATGGCTGGCTGCAATTATGGAGGACGTTCATGCTGGGATGAATATGAGCATTACAGGAGGCTCCAACGTTCTCATCGTATACAGCCGTGGTGGAAGCTATGGTGAGTAACATAGTTGATTCATCATTCATCATAACATTTAGGGAATATGCTCAGTCAAGTGTTAGGATGTATACATGACTAGTAGTTTTTTCCTACTATATTTGCATTGCTCTACTACTAATACTATTGCCTTTTTAGTTTAGGCACTGGCGTAAGCAGACTAACTATATAGTTTCTTTCGCTCATTTCATAAAACAAGACATACATATACAATAAATCGTCGTTGTATGAAATCAGAATGAAGAAATCGATAAAAGGAATAACGGAGCTAGCTGCTAGCTTGCACGAGCACATAAATATTAAATGCGTTAGTTAGTGGGCACATATGACGTGTAGGGATGTGCTGGAATACGTAGAGAACTTTGTAGAGATAAATAAAACTAGGGGACGACCGACGACTATAGTTATTGTCTTGTAGCATCCCCAATTTTTTTTCTTTCTTGCATTTGCATCTCGAGGCGCGCTTGCTGAATACTTTCTCTCAGTATGTGTATAATAAACTCCTAATCTCTCATTTGGACAACTCTAAACATGAGATAATCCAGGTATTCACACAACTAGTTGGCTGGTATTACATTTTTTTGCAGACTCTCGGATTTACGTTGGAAATATTTGTGGTGTTACACGAATTGACTTACAGCCATGGATTTCCTGAATCTTGATGATCCTACAAACCCAGCCGGTCAAAAGGGTTCTGAAAATGGGATACAGAATACGGATGGATTCACATTAGGTGGAGGTGAGGACAATTTTCTTGATGAAGGAGGGAATTCTGGGATTATGCATCGGGATACTTTCCCCCTTATTGACGAGAGTGCGTTGAATCTCGACTTTGGACCGAACGATAACAGCCAATCTCAACCCACTGGTTCGAGTTCAGTTCAACAAAACACACAACAACCATCTCAACAGCAGCAGCAGCAACAACAACAACAAAACATAAACCCAAATATACCATTGCAGCAACAACAGACAAACCAGAATATGATAAGCAGAGGGATGCCTCAGAATATGCCACTTTCGGGAAATGTCGCGTTAGCATTCCAAAGTGGAGCATCCATGCAAGTTCCAGGAGAGGGCAGTTTCCAAAACCAGCAGCATGGTGCGCAAATGCATTCGGGCCAGTCGAATCAGGCAAATCCACGGAATGAGACCGCACGTAAGGCACTCATGGCAAAGTTTATGTCGTTGACACCAGAGCAAAGGCGTCGGTTTATCGAGCGGCAAAGGCAATACCGGCAGATGGTGATGCAGCAGAGGGTAGCTCAACAGCAGGCAGGCGGTTCAAAGCAAGCGACTTCGCCAACGGGAAGTACACAGGGTACAAATTTCCAGCAACTGAACCAATCACAGATGAATCAACAGCAAAGACAGCAAATGTTTCTTCAACTGCAACAGCAGCAACAGCGGCAACAACAACAGCAGCAGGAACAGGAACAGCAAAGAAGAAAGAGCAGTGCAGCTAGTGTGTCTTCTGCACACATATCTCATGCTGGTTCACCACCTCAGTTTGCACCAGGCCAGAATGCAACGACACCAGGTTCTATTTCTTCACCCCAAGCATTTATTACGGGACATTCACGGTCGCAATCACAGCCGCCAGCTTCGCAGCATCAGTTTGGTCCGCAGAATGTGCAGAAGTTTCTCGTGATTCTCAGCGAGTTCATGGCGAAACGGGGAACACCTCTTCCACAAAAGATTCCCGTGATTGGAGGAAGGCAGCTGAACTTGTTCTTGATGTACTTCATGGTTTCGAAGCTAGGAGGGTTTGTGCACGTTCTGAAGACGGGTAAGATTCAGTTCATTGCCGGGAAACTGGGCATCGATCCGAAGAACAGGCAACTTCTGTCTGAGTTCGTCCAATTGTATCATAAGACACTTTTTCCTTTCGAGCAGTTTGCCAGTACACCAGACGGGATGAGGCAGCTTGCAGTTAGAAGGCAGCAGCTGCAGAACCAGGGAGGGGGTACTACCAGCACGAGCGTACCTAATACAACCACCAATACACCTGGGAATACCAGCACTCCAGGAAACGTAAATACTCCAGGGAGCATCAATACTCCGAGAACTGCCATCAGTACCCCAAAACCAAATGTGAAATCTCGCCCAAATATGAGCTCTGAGGAACAGAACCAGGCTTCTCAACAGCAGCGTAAACGGAGCCAGGACTCCGGCAAGAAAGCCAAGACAAAGACAGCAAAGAAGTCAAAAACGGCACGTGCAAGTACTCCACACGGGCTTCACGGCCATCATCGCGTTCCAGACTTTGTTAGAAACTATGTGCCACACAACAGATTGCTAGACAAGACAGCGGGATTCAACTTGGAGGCGCTGGAGTCGTATGGCAGTCAGGTGGACCACTTGAAGCCGGTTTTCTTGTACTTTCCAGAATTGGGCAAGGTGAGCATTCACGCATTAACCATGGCGTTGGCATCGAAACTGGATGCTGAAATTAACGTTGCCTTGAACGTTTTGCTCATTGTGACGTCGGATCCATCCTTCGCACTACCATTGGATGATTGTAAGGAGTTGCTCGATAATCTCTGCTACTTGGGCGAGGATATTGTGGATAGTCTCTGCAAGGGAGATGTGAATAGGAGACAGAGAGAGGTGCAGGAAGTTGTTGCCGCTTCAGAGTATAATAATAATGATGATGGCAAAGACCCTGGCTCTATAATAGAGAACACCTTCGCCAAATACAAACAGATGTTTGACGACTCTCTTGGTAAGGCCACTGTGAAGGAGATAACGGTTGATTCCTTCACCGGAGAGGAGCTCAATGCTGAGTTCAAAGATGGTGAGGGTGATATTATTGATGTGAAGTTGTTTGGTACTGATGGCTTGTTTGATGCTGATATAAAGGAGGGACAGGCAAGCGAAGGCAAATTTAATACTAAAAGCAGCACCACAAGCGGTTCTAGCAGTGATGTAGATAGCGAAAACCCTAATGAGAATAAAGAAACATTTTCAAAACTTGGAGATGATTCTGAAGACTCTTCTGACAATGTTGCATTTTCTCTCCCTTCGTATATTGACTTGCTGCACCAATGCAGGAGCGAGGCAGAGGACTTTGAGAGAGGAGTGCACACAAAATCGTACCAGAACCGGCCGCTAATGTTGATTGAAGAGCTCAGCACACTTTCGATGATCCTACGGAACATGTCATTCATAAATGGCGGCCGCGTTTGCTTCAACAACTTATACATGGCCACGTGTAACCATTTCCTTGACTATCTCTTTGCGATGATCGAATCAATTGGCACTCATCCTGACGTATTTCTTCTGTCCAGGAAGCGGTTGTGTCTCATGAAGGACATTCTTATAGTGTTTGCGAACATATCGCATGCTCTGGATCTCAGAAACGAGCGAGAGTTTGTTCTTATAATGGCCCTTTGCTTCTCGTTTTGTGGGCAGCTGACTGAATCGGACAAGACCGAGAATTTCTTGACTGCAAAGCTTGATCCCGTGATCGATAAGTACCAATTACACTCGGTGGATGTTCTCTCAAAGATCCTTTGTGGATCTGCCAACAACCGTCACATCTTGAAAAACGTGATCGGTGGTGAGATTCAGGATGTTATACTTGAGCGATATCTCAAAAAGCTTATCGGAACAGGAAATCTAAACGATGGCTCACTGGCCAAGAAATTGTTTTCCTCCATGTTTTCGATCATACCTCTCCATCTTCTTCATAGAGGTGTTGAGCCCTTTAACTCGAGATTGGCAAGCTGTCTTGAGGCTTTACTTGGCTGCATTTCGCTCATCAATACCGTTCAAGAGTCCGAGTTTACTACTAACGTTGCCTTAGATATTCTTTCCTCGCCAGAGGATATCGGTAACGGAGCAGTGCATCTTTCATTCATTTATGCGGCAATATATGTCAACACCAATTTTGAGACCAAAATTCAGCATGCATACATCTCATGCAAATGCTCAGAGCTTGTTAATGTTTTAATAAGAACAGCAATCGACTACTGCAAGGATAGCGATTCTCTTGAGGCTGAATTGGGAAGACTATCGCATTTACAGGGACTGTTTGCCAACGATAACAACATGATTGGTGTTCTTATAACACCTAACATTCCACCTCAGATTGCCGCACAAGTTGTGGAGTCTACCAAGCTCATGGCAGAACTAAAGAAATTATGTAAAGATGCCCGTCAACACGAACAAATTGTGATTGCCAACGAGTAAGCCGCTACATCGATCTGATCTTTGCTTTATTTTCTTACTCCAACTTTGTACTCTTTCTCACCCACAAACTAAATTTTTTTGAAGGTTTTTGTAATATATTATACTATAGTCAAATATACGAAATATTAACAAAGCATTGTTTCCTTACACACATAAATCACGCATGTTTCTTGAAGAATTCAAGAACCTTACTAGCAGCAGAATGGCCAATAAGCTTTGCTAAATCTCCGAGTGAAGTGTGGCTCAACTCATAAAGGCTTTTGATCTTGCTGATGATCAAAGTGTAATTAATAGAGTTGACCCCGGGTATGCTTTGTATTAGATCGATTGAGGCGTCATTAAAGAGCGATTCCTTATCGAAGAGAGGGTTCAAGCCCTTACTGAGTGCCTCCGTAACATCAGGTTCATCCTGGTTCAGCTTGAGCTCTCTAAACAATCTAGCCGTTTCAAAAGGTGAACTCGTCCACAAAATTCTCAAGCTGGGGTATGATGTAAGAAGAACCATAAGTTTGAGTTGCAAATCTCTTTGGACGTACGAATTTTCTGCATTTGTTGTTCGCATTAGCACACCATTTTTAAATGTAGTAAATGGCTGTAGGGAGAATGATTTTTCTTCTTCAAACTCAATCAAAAGTGTCGGTCTCTCATAGTAGCGGAACATCTGCTCGCACTGCTGATAAAGTCTGCCATTCTTCAAGGATCCCACAAGATCGGGAAGTGACTTTCTCTCAACACAGATCTTTGGGCTCAATATATAATCACCCACTGTAAGCATGCACGGGATCACCTCTAAACCGGATAGATGGCATAAAAATGGAAGGTGTGACCTAAATTCTCGCATGTCTACAATTACTTTGGTTTTTTCGATCGCAGTTGTTCCACCTCCTGCAATTCGGGTGTTTATCTCGACTGGAATAGAAAATTTCGATTTGTCGTCCTCAGCCGTGCTGAAGACCTTCGGCATGTTAGCCTTTTCTCTGATAAGTTTTGTAAATGAATCTTTCTCACACTTAATATCATTCAAGTACCTTTGCTCCTCGACCGAGCCACCATAATACATAAAATAACACTTAGCTCTGTCTGACTTTTTTCGCTCAGCCTGATACTGCTCGATCTTTCTGATAAATGAGAGATTGGGCTCGTATAATATGACGTGAGATGGCATAAATTCCTCTAAAAGCAAATCATCCGACTTCCCGTTGTACTGCTCAATTATCAACTGATTCGAACGATCAATGTAGTTCAGACTAATAGTGCGCCAGGGGGTTGAAGTGCTATTATCTCCATGATCATTACATTCTTGTGATCTCATAATTCTCATATTATCATCATCACCATCATCATCATCATCATCATCATCATCATCAGGTTCAGAGTCGTACTTCTCATTTGCAGCCATCTGCGTTTCTAACTCAAGAATCATCTCCTCGTCAACTTTACCACTTTCATCCCCACCAACGTCTTTATTTAAAATCCTATCACGCTCGGCTATTACCGATCCACCTCGTGCTCTCCTCCTCTTTGAAGCTGGTTGTCTTCCACGAAGAAATGTCTTGGAAATATTCAGTTTATTGGCAACATTAGCATTATCTGCAGCAGCTGTACCCTCCACTTCATGCTGTTCATCATGAATTCTTGCGTCCTCATTAAGATCGCGCTGGATCTTCATGTTTCTTGTTTGTGGGCCTCTCTTCAGTTCAAGATACCTCTTAAGACGATTTATCATATATTTCCGGCCACTATAGATTTTTCGACCACCAGACAAAGTGTAGTCTTGGCATGTTGATAAATAGTTCCTAAGCTGACGACATGTATGGTAACTGTAGCACATAATTAATGTTGGCCCATCATTGCTGGATTCGTGAGCCATCTTTTCCTGGCTGATGTCTTCCAATATGATAGAGAGCTGCTCCCATTTTGGCTGCTCCTCAAGTAAATATATATTTTCAACGTTAGTCTTGTCTGAATCTTTGATTTTATCGAAGATTCGTGCTTTTGCACATGCAATCATCGCCATACTTTCATCAAGCATCAACCACGTAGCTGTTGCTTTGTTGTTACGAGTGATTGTCGGCTTATTTGCATCGACAAGCTCGTTGAGCTCGCCGTAAAACTCAACACAATCCCTCTCCAACAAATGCTTTAACAACATTTTCAGAGTCTCCAAATCGAACACAATCTGCCGAGTTGTGAGTGAGATTCGGTGCCAAACAGGTTCTAGTCCAACCCGAATACGTTGGACAAAGTTGTCGTCAAGTGCATTATCAACTGTCCAGTACTCAGAGGCCACATCGGGATTATTCCTCCGAAGTTCTCCAATGAGAGCTTCTATGCATGACATTAAAGCATTTTGTATCTTCTCTGTATACGATGAAAGCTTGACCCTCACCTCAGTAACGGTGTTCTCGCTTCTCTTATGCGATCGAAGAGATCTTGTCACATCTATATGAAATCTTGGCCAAAGAAATGCTTTCTGTAGCTTCAAGTACTTCAATTCCGTGTATAAAGGTTGAAATCCTATACTAAGCCGTTCTGGATCTTCTGAAAAAGCTTTAACAAATCCCCACTTGTTCTTCTGCCGATATAAGTTTACCACAAACCGATCATTCGAGTATTCCCGAATATTCTCAGCGTGAAGTAACACTATTCCTGTAACTGAACCTGGATCAATAACATCAGATAACATATCTGTCACCAGAACTCGATTTGAAAGTGAAACAATACCTCCTCTGTCATATATCACCCTTCTTTTATCCACAGTAGTTCCTTCGCCAGCTCCAATTACGGTAAATTGAACATTTCCATTCCCACTACTCTTATCTTCAGTATTTACAATATCTTCGTTCATCCATGATAGTTCCATCAGATCTTCACCAATTCGAAAGTTCTCGTATTCCGATGCATTGATAAGAAAGATTAGTGATCTTTTGCGTGTTTTGGCATTATAGGTGGATATCCCAAGAATTTGAAGGAGATTCGCCACTATCTTCTCTATTCCCAATCCTCTGCCTAATATAACTAGACCATTTTGAGAAATTAACTGTTGTACTATTTCTTGCTGGTAGCTGAGAGTCAACGATGTTGCAGTATGAATAGGTTCTGGGCTTATCTCTTGACCAGGTGGTTGCTCTTTAGTAAACTCCTCAATAGTATGCGTTTTGCTGTCTTTTTCACTTTTCTTGGCATCTCTTGAACTCCTGCTGTTTGTATTTAAAATATTGGTCTCATTATCGTTGAAAATGCCAGATGAGTTATCATCTTGTACGAAAAGAGGCTCCGACATCTAATTAGTACAAGACAGTAATTTACGAAAGCTAATGAGAGGAACACGCGGACCGGCTTGTAATAGTTATATGGGCAATGGTCATACTTTACTTCCATTACTTATCAGAAAAGAACTGGAAAGATGGTAACATTACATCTGTACACCTGTAAAGTATCTGCTGGTGAGCAATTGGATGTGGCAAGGTTTTCAATAATTTCAACCAGGGTCATTAAGCTAACGAGAAGTTAGATTGGGCAATCTGATCCTATACTAATAACTATTCACTTGGCTTTATACTGTTACGCCTTCATTACAGTTCCACTGACTTGCAAGAGGATGATGAGTAAAAATGATAAGGTCAAAAATGACTGCAGCAGAGCTTTATCTGTTTTCTATTTTTTTTTTTTTTTATAAAAGCACGCTAACATATACAGCAATCTGACTGATTTTTCATTCAAAAATTTCAAGATATCAAATGAGTGCCCAAACCAGTCGAAAGAAGTGTGGCACCGGTTTGAAATGTGGAGTCAATTTGAAAGCACCTCGGTGCCATAATTACGAAAGCGAACAAACAGTAAACCAGAGTACCGACTTCTAAGGAAGTACACAGCTTTTTTTCTGTGTTTTACTGCTGCCCAACTGCCAGTTAAAACTCAGCGGCTTTTCATATGTAAGTTTCCTGAGATATATTGTAAATTTCTCTATTCATAACGAAGTGGATTGATTTCTCGATCTCCTCTCCCCTCCTCTATATAATTTTTTCCACCTCAGAGTTTGAATAATAGGAATAAAAAAAAAACCTTTATATACAAAAAACCAGAGATTTGAGATACAGAAGGTTACAGTCATCTTCTCTTCATTTACAAGAAATCCTCATTAACTCCTAGGATTAGAGGAAGCCAGCAAGATGTCTATCAAAATAACCGACAAAATCAATGCACTTGAGAAGGACGAACCTTTTTTTTCATTCGAATTCTTTCCACCCAAGACTGACCATGGTATGCGAAACTTGTATGCCCGTCTAGGAAGAATGTCATTAATGGGGCCACTTTTCGTGACAGTGACATGGGGTGCAGGTGGAACTACTGCAGAAAAGAGCGTGGACTTGGCAATCACGTGCCAGAAGGAGCTTGGCTTGACGACCTGTTTGCATTTGACATGTACGAACACGACCAAGAAAATCATAGATAAGGCCTTGGAATCGGCAAAGGCAGCAGGTATTCGGAATATTTTGGCTTTGAGGGGAGACCCTTCGAGGACAAGTGATGTGAACAAGCTCAGCAAGGAGGAGGCACCATTCCAGTATGCAGTGGATCTCGTGAAGTACATCCGTGAACAGTATGGCGACTACTTCTGCATTGGTGTTGCCGGGTACCCAGAGGGACACGCAGATGGATTCTATGACGAATCGCAGGATCCTCACAAGGACATGCCTTACCTTGTGGAGAAGATCAATGCTGGGGCCGATTTCGTTCTGACACAGCTTTTCTTCAATGACCGTTCGTTCATCAGTTTCGATGCGCTTCTACGGTCGCAGGCTAATCTCAAAAATAAGGATATCCCAGTGATTCCCGGGCTCATGCCGATTAACAGTTACGATGTGTTCAAACGGGCAACGAAGCTCGCACATGCATCGATTCCAGACTCGGTGTTGGGCCGGTTTTCGGAGGATATCCAGAGTGATGATGATCATGTCAAGGACATTGGTGTGGATATCATGACGGAGATGATTGAGGACATCCACGAGAAGACGGCCGTGCACACGCGCGGCTTCCACTTTTACACGCTTAACTTGGAGAAGTCGATCGCTCAGATTGTCAACCGGTCCACGTTGTTGAGCCAGGTGGTCGAAAAAAGAGAACGTGAGCTAGAGGAGTGTGTGAGTGACTCATCTGATGATGAGATCGATGACAACGTGACGACGGCTAAGAGGGCAGCATACATGAACCGGTTCAAGCAGCCAACAAATCAGATTATCGTGGGTGATGGACAGCACGGTGATGCGTCTAAGGTGGTGGCCAACAGGCAGATCAAACGGAGGTCCTCGTCGCAGTTCCAGAAGATCATGTCAATCTCATCGGGACACGGAGCGTTGGGCAAGGACGCCACATGGGATGACCATCCGAACGGCCGTTTCGGAGATACCAGGTCGCCGGCATTCGGCTCGTCCGGGTACGGACCTTATGGACCGTCTTTGCACGTGACACCAGAAAAAGCCTTTGAACTTTGGGGCCAGCCCAAGACCATGGACGACGTGTCGAATGTGTTTGTTAACTATCTCAGCCGGAAGGTGGACGTTATCCCATGGAACGAGATGAGTATCAACCCTGAGACGGCCCTCATCCAAGAGCCGTTGATCATTTTAAACCAGCAGCATCGGTTCACCATGTCGTCTCAGCCTGCTTGCAACTGTGCACGGTCTGCGGACAAGATATTTGGATGGGGACCTGCACATGGTTATGTTTACCAGAAGGCGTACGTGGAGATGTTTGTGAGCAAGGAGGATTGGAAGAAGAACATTCTTCCACAGTTGAAAGATAACCCTGATGTGTCGTACTACGTTGGTGACAGTAAGGACTACTTCGACTCGAGTCTCAAAGCCAAGGACACCAACTGTGTCACTTGGGGTGTGTTCCCAGACAGACAGATTGTTCAGACGACCGTTCTTAACGAGGATTCTTTCAGGGCATGGAAGGACGAGGGCTTCCAAATCTGGCGTGAGTGGATGATGCTCTATCCACAGAGCTCTCCCTCTGCTAAAGTACTCAAGGATGTGCTAGATGACTATTATTTGACTGCCATAGTTCACCATGACTATCCTGACGAGGATGCTCTATGGGATCTTTTGGTTGGTGACACTGAGTAGGCGGGCAATTACTTTCTTACAGGCGGTGCCGTTTTTTGCATTGTCTACGCACTAAACTACTCACGAACAGCGAAACGATTCCTTCCTTTTTTTAATATAGCGCTAATTGTTGCTTGAGATAAAGAAAAGCTCTTTATTACAGTTATATGTAGTAGAAAAGTATGTATTAGGATATATATATATATAGTTCTCATTAGTTCTCACTAATTCTCACCATAGCGTACCTCCTTCTTAAGCCGTGCGAGCTCCCGCTCGAACAACTTGTAGTTCATGTAGTCGAGCTCTCCCCCCAGATATTTCGTGTTGCGTGTAGAAAGTTGTATACACCCAAATAGGGAAGAGGCCAATCCTCCTTTCACCAGGAGCTTCGATCCCAAAGGTACTGGGTACAACTGCCCACTTCGGCGAAGAAACTGCAATGGCTCTGTCTCCATTGCGTAACATAGATTTCCAAATGCATCCTGAAGGGTCAACTTGAATAGCCGCCGGTCGAAATTCTTGCTTCGAGATTCATCCTCTAGTGCATCTTCATCTTCATCCTCTCTTTCCACATCCACAGCTCGCACAACCTTCGCCGCACCGGTATTGCCTTTCCTCTGCTTGTCAGCAAACGATGAGTTAACGTCGGTCAACTCGGTCAGCCGGTCAATGTAGTGAATGATGGAAACACTAACGTCTCGAATTCCAACAATCTGAAATAGTATGTTCTGGTTGATCCGCTGCACACTGGTGGACATCTCTGCATCCGGGTTTATTGCATACGGAACAAGGTAGTTCTTGTATCGCCGGTCTGCACTTTTCATGAACGCTAGTTTCGCTCGGTCTCTGAATATATCTTGGTATCTGAAATCTTTACTGGGCAGATCCGGCATGATACTTGTATTCTTGTATTTTTTAGTTCTCTTCTGAATGTTCAACCTCCTCTGTACAATAATATGATTCGCTTAGATAATTGGTTTATAACGTGCATTAAATGCGAACAAGCCTTCTAATCTTGCTTTTTTTGCCTTCTATTTAATACAGCTCTCCTCCTTTGTCTTCTTGGCAAATCTTTCTTGATCTGTGTAATCTTAATCAGAACGTGTTTCCACTCTTCTATACAAATGCCACAAAGAAGATCCACAAATCACTTATTACAGATTTTATGAACAATGTAAACTTGAGAACGATAATATTTACTATCTCTTTATTTACCTTACCGGCATGTCTTACAAGGTCTTATCTTTCACACACATTATCTATCCCCTGTAAAATGTACGGATGCCCCAATGTGTCACCTGAGGCCGCGTCACATGAATTTCCCTTGCAATCGTCTTTTTTATTTTTATTTTATTTCCTTCTCCCCCCCCCTCTCTCTCATTTGGCGCGGGTACTGGACCAATTGGCAAACAAACCCAACCTGATCCAGCATGCACTCAAGATAATTAACCCTGCTTTCCACAATTGGTCTGTCAAAACATAATTGGAGTTATTATTATTGACAGCGTACGTCTCCGATAACATATTCCAAAATGCCCAAGCTAGAACAGTGGGAAATCAAGAAATACTGGCAGATATTCTGTGGTTTAAAGCCTGCCTCTAAGAAACTCAGCAAACAGAAACTTGAGACCGTTTTTCGTAACTCACATCTAGATGGCAACACACTTGCAGGGGTCTGGAAATTGGCAGATATTGACGAAGATGAGCATTTGGATTTTGAAGAGTTTTGTATAGCCATGAGACTTATATTCGATCTGGTTAATGGTAATATCAAAACCCCTCCAACAAACCTACCATCGTGGCTAATTCCTGGGTCAAAAATGAATATTCTCAAGCAGAAGGCTGCAAATCCGGCTTCAGCATCATCCAACCAAGCGGCTGAAAGTGACGATAGTGATGATGATTATCAGTTGAGCGATGATTTCGATTGGTACATCTCACCAACGGATAAGAAGACATACGAATCTGTGTATGACGTTTCATGTGACAAGTTTGGCCGTGTGAAATTTGACTCTCTTAAAGACCTATACAAAACACTCAAAAATGTTCCCGAGACTGACATCTCGTCTGCTTGGAACTTGGTGAATCCCAAACAGTCGAGAGCTGTGGATAAAGACCAATGCATGGTTTTCCTACATATATTAGACCAGAGGTCGCATGGGCGGCGTGTTCCACGGTCCGTTCCGGCCTCTTTGCGTGCAACATTTTCCAAAGAGACCCCTGACTATAATGTAGACTCGCACCAGGGCGATATCGGCGTCCAGAGCATTGATCAGAGCAGTTCGAGTGCATTTGGGTCGGGATATTTGGAGAAGAAGCATGCGCCCGCTCGAGAGCACGTAAATACACAAGAAGACGATTTTGAGGAGGCACACGATGAGAACTGGGAACAGGTGAAGTTGGAAAGAGAGTTGAAGAACCTAACAAGTCGGTTGGAGAATATCGACAAGGAGGAAGAGCAGTCTAAAAGTGACATAAGCATGCAGAAGTATGAGCTCGAGCAGCTACTTAAATACAAACAATCAATATTAGCGGCAGCGGGGTCACAAGGTGATGTTGATGTGCAGACTATTCAGGACAACATAGAATCAGTGGAGACCCAGGTGGCCCAGTTGAGGGACTTTTTGAAGAGTCAAAAGGAGCAGTTATCGAATCTACAATCTCAGGTTGATGCCGCCAGAACTTAGATCTGTATGCCCTACTTATTGCTTGGAATGCTTAGTGTGCGTGCTGACGCTTTTTTCAGTTATTTAGGATGGCAGTTAGTCAGTCAATCAGTTAGTTTTTTAGTTAGATAGTTGTTTAGTTTGTTATAGAAAGTTGTTGTATGCTTTGTTTTTACTCCCACCCTCATAGCTACAAGTTTAACAGTACAATTAATTGAATCAGTTTCTGCTTATTATTGTGGATAAATATAAATAAATAAATAGACAAAAGGCTTTATGATATGCGTCGCTCACTTCTTACCCTTGCCATCATCTTTCTTCTGCTCATCAATCTCAGGCTTTGGGAGCCTGAAATCTGCCGGAGTCGTGTCAACTCCGTCGCCAACCTGGTCCCACACCGAGGAACCAACCTTGAAATTTCTCCAGGCCTGTGTCATTTCTAAAGGCTCGTAAACCAAACGCTTCTTCTCGGCATCATAACGAACTTCGGTGTATCCTGTGGTAGGGAAGTCTTTCCTCAACGGATGGCCTTCAAAGCCGTAGTCCGTCATGATTCTACGAAGATCTGGGTGGCCTTCAAAGAAAATTCCGTACATATCATATGTTTCTCTCTCAAACCAATTGCATCCTGACCACACGGGGACCAGACTTGGTACTGGGCTCACCTCCGAAGCATATGTCTTAATACGGATACGCGAGTTGAACCGCACAGACAAGAGATCGTAAATCACGTCAAATCGATTGTGTCTAGTAGGGTAGTCTGCAGCTGTCACATCCATACATGCTTTGAACTGTGAGGAGGTATGATCCCGTAAAAACACGGCCACTTGCTCCAGCGCTGATGGTGCCACATATAACGTTAATTCATCTTTCCAGACAGAAAATTGCTGAATAAATTTAGGCATGCAGCCCATGATGTACCTGCCAAATTTGTGAAGTTCCTCAGTTTGCTCTTTATATCTATCCTTTGGATCCACAATTGGTTCATCCACCTCGTGAATGTTTGCTCGTGGGAAGTCACGTGGGTTCGGAAGGTCCTCATATGTTGGGTGCTCCTTTATTGGTTCGACAGGCTTTGTATCATGCTTAATTGGTGCTGCCCTGTTCAATCTTGTGCTACTGTTACAGAATGCTCTAAAAAAGCTTCTCTTTGAGACCCCTCTGAATGCTTGGGCCCCTAGTCTTTTGTAGTATGGTAACATTTCTTACTATAGTACGTAGTTTTGTCCACCGCTCCGTACCTAATCTAAACTCAAATAGGTGTGAATTGCAAATTAGCTCAGGTGCCGTTGAACATATTCTACAAAGCTTTACGAGCCAATTTCTAGTCTACCGTTGCCCCATGTTTTCTCTATTTTTTATTTTTTTATTTTTCCTTCCCCTCGCTGCTTCTGTCTGCTCTTCCCTATACTTTTAAAATTCACTTTTCATTTAACTAAATTTTTCCTCACTCAACAGCGCTGCTTGCTGTTTCTCCAATAGCAGAAGAATTGATTATAATTATTTCTAGTCACGTCAATCGACCTCGGCAAAAACATCCATATCTTTATACTCATAGATTCATAAGGCCCAACTCCTGACTTCCTATCGCAACCATTCATTATACATAAATATTACACCATATCCCTAAACCTAAATACATTTTACCGATCTTTATTGGTACTTGAAGCTTTATAGTAAAAATACAAATCCCGCATTTTATGTTGAGTGACCTAGCTCGTAGTAAATCTGTCTACAATCACAATCCAGCTTTCTAATTGCACGCTTATCATCATCCAAGGCGATTTCACAACCAAGAAGAATATCTTCCCTGAAAGGCATAATCTTGTGGATTGAAAACTTCGAAACCCCAATCAAACATCTCAGCACCTTTTCTCTGGACCCCTCAGTCTTTGAAATCTTATTATTATTCAAAATCTCCAACAATCTTGGGATAATGGTGTAAATTTGAGCTTCTACTTCATCTGGAAGCTCTTGGATACTTGTGTATAAGATATCAAGTGCCGCATCCAAGATGATAATTTCATCATACTTCAATGCCGACATAAGCACCGGAATGAACTGCTTCAAGTGTGGGCTGACAAGTTGCTTGTTCAAGTGTTTCACAATGGCAGATATTGCCATTAGATCCGCCTTATCATCACCATTACTGGCGTCCCGGAATCTCCTGATAAGGAGCGGAAGAATGTGATTTGTAAGCTTCTGCTTGTATAACTTTCTGATGTTAACGTTGATGGCAACCAACTTACCAAAGGCTCCAATTGCCCTCTGGTAGCATTTGAAACAGTTGGCATAATCATCTTTATCCTCAAGCAAGATGTCGAAGCACCTAGGAATAAACTTTCTGAGAATCCTATAGCTATTTTTTGGACCGGCCTGGTTTCTATCCAAGACATCGGTCATCCAGTCCACATATTTCTCAGTGAGCGAATCATCTCTCAACATCAATCCCTTTGTAACCCAAGTATGGACTTCTAAAGCATTTATAATAGTTGCAGTATCACTTTTGTCGGTTAGACTACCACTAGTCTCGTGGAATTTAGACTCTAGACATGCATCTTGCTCCTCTGTGAACCACTTATTCACAATGACTGATATCAATTGCAAGCAAGCCTGTCTTTCGGCAAGTTTAAATCGCTTTCCATCGAGCGCAGAGATTAACGAGTCGACAAACTTAGAAGCGTCCACTGGGAATTTCACCTGTCTGAAACTGGAAGCCGAGCAAAACGCCAACAAAATTGGCAGAAGAATAGTGTAGTCATCCTGACGAACATCGATTATCTTATCAAAAGTATCTGATACAAATTGATTCTTCTGAATCTGCGAGCTTTCATTGGTAAGAAGTGAAAAGGCATCATTAAGGATCTCCTGATGTGCGGAAAGTGCACATTTACCCACTATTTCCTTGACTGAACGGCTCACATACTCAACGGACACGGCACTCCTATAAATGCACGATTGCTTATCGAAGCATATACTGTTGATTGTAAGTGGTAAAAATGATGGCAAGAACTTGCTCAAGTAGTCTTCTGTGGAATCTTTGTAGGAAATTCTATTGAAAGCCTGAGAGATTGTGAAAAGTAACAACTTGCAATAACGTGAGTTCTCCTTTCTATCTGCTCCTCCTTTCACATCTAACGTGGACTCTAGTCTATTTGTAAGTCTGATTACCACAGAATTGGCCACAAGCTTGTTGTCGGAGAGCTTTAACAAGGTGTCGAGCACCTGCTCCTTGGTAATCTTGGATTGAGTGGTAAGTTCAGAAGAGTAGTCATATTTATTACTACCATCAGGTAGAAGAACAACTAGTTTTGGAATGATGTATTCCAAAATTATCATTGGGTAGACTCTAGAAATGGTCGACAAGGCCTCCAAGATATGTGCAAAGGTGTTTTTGTTTGTATCATCAAGTAAAACTTCACCCAATGTCTGAATCATAAGTTGGCGCTCCCCTTCCTGCAAAAAGTCATTCAGCTTGAAAAGTTTAACCGCTAGCCTAACAGCAAGACATCTCAACTTGACTTCGACCTTCGAGGTGGAAAGCAAAGAACGGTTGATAATCATCATGATGTCATCTTTGAACTTAAAGAGTCCATTTTCAGTGCCAACCGCTTTCTTTGGATCAGAGTATAACTCATAGTATGCATCCAACATAAACGAAACATTTGATAAAAGCATCCGCTCGTCGTTGATGTTCATATCATCCGATTTAGTGTCACTCTTAATTTGCTTAAATAGAGATCTCATCACTCTGCCGATAAGAAGGTCAAACGTATTTTCATTTGCACCACACATAATAGACAGAATAAGAGTAGATTGCTTTGCCTTAGTGCTCTTAGGATTCTCTAAAAACTGCTTCAAGGAGTCATAAACCATAACTAGATAATCTCTGTAACTTGCACGAGTAACATCCTGAAACCTCTTTGACAAACATTTAAATATCTGCAGCGTAATGGCAACTGGCCTCTCGTCTATACTCTCTGCATTTTTGTAGTACTTCATCATTTCGTCCACAGTTTCCGCACTGACCAATTCTTTATGTAAAATCTCGTACTTTAACGAGTTCCAGAGCGACATCCAGTAATCCTCAATGGTAGAAATGCTATACTGCTGAATGCACTGCTCTATAGTTTGAAGCACATCCATTCTAACAGACGGTGTTGTTGAAGTAAGCTTCTCCAAAAGATTAGGGAAGGCATCTTTCGCATACAGCGAATTCGATGAAATGCAATCACGAAGTGCCTGCTTTAACTGATCTCCGGTAACATCGTACGGATTATTATCAGGTGCCCTGAACGAAATAGGATAGTAGCAAAAAAGACAATCGAACAAATCAGACTCTTTTGCAGAGATGTCAAACGATTGTGAAATCTTCTTATTAATCTTGAAGGACAGCATCAAATTCTTTGGATCCTTTTCGTTTGTGGTGACTTTAATAAATGAATCTATGAAAAGATTGCCCAAATGTGATGAAAGATACTCTGTAAAATTGTCGAGCATACAATTCAATGAGGAAAAAGCAAGGTATCTGGCTGAGGCCAACTGCTCAGAAGGATCGTACTTTGAACTTAGTTGGGTCAAATAGATTGGAATGTCGCCTTTATCCAATCGGTCCATCTTGATCAACGAAATAATTCCCAAGAGAGCGTCCCTTGAACAAACAATATCATTTAACTTGGAGTTGTAAAAAGTTAACAAAACCTTAATATCCTGAGGGCCAAGTTTTTTAGGGTCCATTTCAGCCAACGTGCTTGAGAGTAATAACAATGATCTTCTTCTGATCGATTCCTCTTCATCTGTGAGAAAATCTCCCAAGTTCTTGACCAAATCAAGAAGGGACATCTTATCTTGCCCGATAAGCATCACTAGAGAGGAGATTGCCTTTGAGGGCTCACTGGATTTTGGGTCTGTTGAGACCATGAATTGATTTATATGTGATTTCACTTCCAATGACATGGCTGTTGACTTTTTTGCTATTTGTTGATCGAACTAGGTATCAGAAGCAGTAAACAGATTACCAGTGTTCGAACGGAAGCACTTCTAGAAGATATAATTTTTCAACTCTGAGTAGGGAAAGGGAGTGAGAGGCGAGCATGAGTTTACGTAAGGAAGCATAAAAAGAGAACGGAGAATACTTCCTGGTTCTGGGGAAAAAATTTCAATAGCGCGATATCGGAGACTCAAAGCTCAGGACCAAAAAAAAAAAAATGAAACAAACAAAAAAATTGGGTAGATATAGATTGGCCTATCATAGTCAAAACAGATCAAATACATAGGATAGCTTTCACAATTTTACAATCTGAACTCGCAGAGTATCATAAAGAGTAAAAAAAGGGAGGAAAATAAGGAGAGAAGGTGGAAAGAGATACGTTACGTAGTTTGATTACATCTTAATGGTACAATAAAATTTAATGTATTATATTAATAAATGAGTGAATGCATGCGTATATAGAGCTATTTCATTTATGTATGTGTGCGTATTAACTTTCCTCAATGACTGCATAATAAAAAAAAAGAAACAATCTCCTGATTAGGTCCCTCAAAATTAAAATCCCTGTTTGAATCACAATTCTTATATATATATATGTATTTTTTAGACCATATCTTCAGACGATGGCTGCCTTTTTTCCAGCAATGGAGCATTTCTCATATTGGTTTCAGTAAATTCCGTCTCACCCTTGAAGTCGCCGTCAAGATGAAGTCTTCTATTCTCCAGCTCCATCTCCTGGAAATTAAGTTTAGGCATGCTGCTTGCAACCGAAACAACAGATTTATTTTCCACATAAGCCTTAGCATAGATAATATCAATCTCTTCCAAAGCTCTACCTGCAGTTTCTGGATAGAAAAAGTAGATGAATGGAACGTAAGAAAAGTTGACTAGAGCGAAGAAAAGATAACACCCCCATTTGGACTGATTGATAAAGATAGGAGTAAACATCACAACGGCAAAGTTGCAAAGCCAGTTGGTACATGTAGACACAGACGTGGCAAAAGTTCTTGTTCTCAAAGAGTTGATTTCTGGAGGATACACCCATGGGAGTGGAAGAAGTGTAAAGGCAAAGAATGCAATGAACAAGAATAAACCGAATGCTGCGCCTTTGGCTGACTCCACTGTGTCCGGAATCAAGCAGGCAAATGCAATAATAAAAGCAACACCTTGGCCAATTGCACCAATAAAGAATAGAGGTCTTCTTCCAAGTTTGTCAACCATGAAGAAGGATGGGATGGTGAAAAGTGCGTAAACTGTGGAGAAGACACCTCCGAGCGTTAATGACATTCTTCGGCTCAAGCCAATGGTATTCTCAAATAGAATAGTCGAGTAGTAGATGGCAGCATTGCAACCAGTAAACTGCTGGAAGAACTGGCCAGATGCACCAACAACCATCCTCTTGAAGTATTGGTGCTTGCCACTGTTCCAAATCTCTTTAATGGTAAGCTGTTTTTTGTCGAACTTGCTGACGGCATCTCTGACTGCAGTAATCTCAGCGATAATCTCATCGTCATCATAAGGAATTCCTTTATTCTTTCCCAAGACGTAGCAGGCTTCACTGATCTTACCTTTAGAGACCAACCATCTTGGAGACTCAGGAAGTCCCAAGATACCGACAAGAAAGGTGACAGAAAAAATGATTTGGATGGAAATAGGAAGACGCCATGAGACAGAACCTGAAGCATACGAAAGACCAAAGTCAATCCAGTATGCAAGAAAAGTTCCAACTGCAACGAACGAACCTTCCAAATTGACAAGCCGTCCTCTCATTTCTGGTCGACTCAACTCGGACTGATACATTGGAATAGTCGCAGTGTTGAAACCATTTCCAACACCGGTAACGACACGGCCAATGATGAAATGGCCCAATGCCCAATGTCCTTTGAATGGGAAAATTGTGATGAATGTTCCTATGGTCAACACAAGGGCACCGAAAAGCATCATTGGTCTTCTTCCGTATCTTTCACCGGCCCATAAAGCAGTCAAAGCTCCAAAAAAGCAACCAAGCTCGTAGCAGGAGGTAACTGTACCCTGGATGACTGTTGCATGACGACTGGAACCTTTAACTGCCGGGAACGTGTCCATATAGTCGGCATTAGATAAAATTCCACTCATAAGGCCCTGATCATACCCGAAAAGAGAGAATCCAGTAATACAGATGAAGGTGATCAACACTCTGAGTTTCCTCCCCTCGAGTCCCCAACAGCAATGGCGTGCTTTCAAGCTACACTTGACATCGTTTAACTCAGTAACATCAAGTGTTAAGTCCAAACTGGATGAATCAGACGGTGATGATTCGCTGTTGACTGTAGAAGATTGACTTTCAAAAGATGAGTTCATGATTGTTGAGTCTGCCTTCTTTGAATATTTTTCCGCAGAAGTATTTGAATCTAATACTTTATCATTGCTTCCCTTTTGATTTGCAATAGAGCTTAACATTTTTAATTTTTTAATTTTTTCTTTTCTCGTGTTATACTCTTTCTTTCACTTGCTTCCTGATCTTTCTCTTACTCAAGTTGAGGAAAAAAGTAGATCTTAACATATATTTTATTATTTGTCTGGGAATCAGTCCCATATATATACATCGTGTTATTCCAACGATGTTGGTGATGGTTCTCCTCCGTTGCCCGCCTGCTCCTCCGCTCCAGCGAGTATATGTTCAAAGATTATGTCAGTGTTAGGTAGTCATGGTGACATAAAACAATAAAATAGCTCAGATCTTACTGGCATTATAGAAAGACCGCCTTGCCAAGGGAAAATTTTTGTCCTATTTCGGCTACTTTAAACAATAGGAGGTTGTTCCAGGAAAAGCAGGTAATCTCTTTAACAATAACCTTTTGCAAGATACCCCTTAACAATCTGATCCCATGATCTCATAACAATAAAAGTACTACGTTCGAATCTCGTGTCAGTTTTTTAGAACGTAATATTTGGCTACTGTGACGTCATCATTACGAGAACTATTTGCGAAGGAAAATTTTTTATTGTTTTTTTATTTGTTCCTGCCACCTTAACTTTCCCTATATTTTCTGCGAAACTGTGTTTACTTGAAACTTTTTCGGCTATTAACCAACTTCATTGCTTTTGCCTTGTAGTCCGTTGCCAATTCTCATCGGAATTACCACACCAGCTCGGTAGTAGAACACCAGTGAACGCTATTTCCGGCTACCCTCTATCTCTTTTCTGTTCGAGAGTATATTTACCACACCAGCTCGGTAGTAGAACACTAGTGAACGCTATTTCCGGCTACCTTCTATCTCTTTTCTGTTCGAGAGTATAATTAACGAATCACAACAGTCATAGTACTTGGTATAGTACTTCAAGATTGAGTAAAAAATAATGTGGTAAGTGATGAATTTAGGGTACATCAAACACAACTGAATGCATTGAACCATTGAGTAAAAAATAATGTGGTAAGTGACGATTTTAGGGTACATGCAAAACGGCTTCAAGATTTTCTCTTTAAAATGTTGACGAATGTTGTCCTTCTTCTACGGCTACCATCAAACACAACTGAATGCATTGAACGGAATTTAGGTCCTCTGCAGAAAACTCAAGACCTTTACAAATATACCAGGCATAAGTAAGTCGTTAATTATGATTACTACGCATGATCTTTCTGTACGGTACAAGATCTGAGCCCCGCAAAAAGTAACGTATTAGATCTGAACACGGCTTAACTACGCTTTTCTAACAATTACTGGATTTAGGAAAAATAAAATACTGCCGATCGACGAGTCGATTAAACATTTCGTTCTATACCATTACCACATGCTTGTAACTTTACATCTATAATTACTATCATTACACTCCATGTATATCCACAAACACCCAGCCGAGCCAAAAATCACAATCCCTCAAATCTTCTGATCCCGTGATTTTCGTTACTCTTCGCCTTCTTATTTTTGACTTTCGACTTCTTCTTTGTTTCTAGTGCTCTTTTCTTCTCATTCTTCTGCGCTTGCTTCTGTTCCTCGCTCTTTATTGCATTATCTTCATTTCCACTTGCACCCCCATCATCCGATTGTTCACTGCTACTGTCATTACATTCTGAATCGAAGTCACTGCTTAGATCCTCTTCTTTGTCGCTCGAGTCTGGATCGTCATACTTATTGGTCCATATATTTAGTTTGTCCATTCCGTATGTAACCAAGCGATATTCGTAGTCAAGATCCAAGCCGGCAACGTCATCACTTCCGTCCCTACTATGACTCCTGAAATCCACCGCCCGTCCCTTTTCCACGTCTAACTTAACTATATTTCCATTAGAGAGACCGGCATACGCAAACATAGAAGCAGCATCCATCGCACTGATTACAGACTCCACGGATTCATCCTTATCTATATTTATTCTGGAAACCTGATCCTCAAACTCGTTCAAATTCGGCTTCCAAAGCGTTACTATTCCGCCTGCCATACCTCCTAAAAGCGTTTTTTGTGTCTCTTGATCAGCCCAACACGAAGAAAGCAATTCATCATCTTGCTGTTCACTTTTGTGTAAAATTTTCTCTTTCCTGATATCCCAGTCGGCTATTGTCATTGAGCCTGCACTCACAAACTTGTAGTCGGATTTTGGAACGCAGCTGTTGATACTGTTAACTGTATCGTCGTGCACTTTAGCTATATGATAAATTCTTTCCATGCTTTTCGTATCGTAGCACGCTATGTCGCCATTTTCGTCACCAACAATTAGAAAATCCTTATTTGGAACAGTGAGAATTCTAGTTATGGCCGAAGACCCTTCTTCTCTCAAGATCTTACTAACAACTTTACCTGTTTCCACATCTGCCCTCTTGATCACACCTTCATGGCCAGCAGTATAGAGGAACTTACCCTCACAGTCAAATTTCAAGTCCCTACAACTTTTCTTGTGCCTTTTCGTCTTCCAGCACACTTCAACGTCGTTGTTAACTACATCATCCAGGTCCACTTCTTTCCCATAAACACCAACAGATGTCCAAGGAGGTAGTTCTATTCCAAGATTCAAAGGAACAGGCTCTTTTTTCTGAATAATTGCTTCTTCCAACTTGCCCGCATCATACTTAAAAAGTTTTACTTGGCCCTTTGCCGTTCCCGTTGCAAAAATATTGGCCGTTGGGTGAAAAGCTGCTGCAAACAAAGGATCATCTATAGAGTGGCTGATCTCCAATATGGGATATGCCAATGAAGCTTGCGCCTTCTCGATGCCTTTCTTATTTGATTTCTTGCCCATTTGTAAGGTAATTTACCATTCTTCCAAAAGGGGTCCCTAAAACTAGAATGTGTGAACCGGCTGTATCCCTTTCTTTAATACTATCTATCACAATATGGATCCCTTATCGTACAGGAATCGACTCCATTTTTTCCACCTGAAAATTTTTTTTACTATCAGATCTTCTTAGCTCTGTTAGGCAAAGCAAAAGAGCAGCGCGATGATTATTCCTAATATATGGTAAACACACCTGCTACATTGGTGATTGCATTCTACTCAGCTTTTAGCTCAAGAAATCAAAGCGTCTTCATATAGGACATATCTCTTTCCAATACTACAAGAACGGCATATAGCAGAAAAGTAGCACATAATTGTAAACACTACTAAAACTACTACAAGCTGATTCGTCGATAGTCGAGTCTAAGACGGTTTTTTATTGTAACTTCCCTCCCAAAAAATTTTGCCATGCTTAACAAACATGCTATCAACCGTTTTATACGTATCGTTGTATTTCTATTTTTTTTGCCGGATTCGACTTCATCACAGATTTTTTTTGTTTGAAATGCAAACATCTCAGATTCAGCGTGATCTGATCTATTTTGGAACTTGTTTCGTGATTTAGTAGAATTTTTGGCACCGCCTACAATTGCAACCGCATTCCAATACGAAACGAGTTGTAAATGTAACCATTCTTCAAGGATATCCACTACAAATATATCGGAGTATATAAACACAAATGATTGAATTCGGTACGAAAGACAACCTGGATGGTGAGAGAAAAAAAGGGACAGAGCAAAAAGAAGGGTTGTAGAAGTCAAGTATAAAGGGAAAAAATAAAGCATTTGACTAAAGGGAAATAAAGAAAAAAAGGTCGCATAACGACAAATAAAAACTGAGATGTGGATTAGCAGTCGTAATGGACCCATATACATTAAGTAACAGATGGTCCATCAAAGACTAAAGTAAAATGCAGGATTTTGGAGATTCGAAAAAGAACATGAGTTGGAATGAACTTTAGTGGTGTAGCTTGCCATGATATACCTTTTCGGAAAGCAAACATGAAGCAGATACACAAGTTAAGTTATGGCGAAAGGCTGGAAAAAAAGAAAAAAGATCACAGCAGTAGTGATATTAGTGCCCGTTTATAGCAACAAACACTTTCTCTTCTTCTCCTTCTTCTCCTTGGTCTGAAGAGCAGCTCTGGTAGCAGCCTCAAACACTTCCCTCACACCTTGGTTAAGCTTAGCAGAGCATTCCATGTACGTCAAGGCTTTAATCTTCTCAGCAACAGCCTGGCCCTCAGCGGCAGTAACAGGCTTCTGGCCTAACTTTGATAATTGCTGGTTGGTCTTTGGATCATTCCTTAAATCTATCTTGCAACCAACAAGAATGATAGGAACGCCTTGACAAAAGTGTAGCACTTCAGAAATCCACTTCTCCTCGACGTTCTCCAACGTATCTGGAGCGGTAACGGCAAAGCAGATCAAAATGACATTGGAATCTGGATAAGATAGCGGACGTAGTCTATCGTAATCTTCCTGACCAGCAGTATCCCATAAAGCCAACTCAATTCTTCTGCCATCGACCTCAACATCAGCAACATAGTTCTCAAACACAGTTGGAACGTAAAGTTCAGGGAAAGCACCCTTTGAGAACACAATCAACAAACAGGTTTTTCCACATGCACCATCACCAACAATAACCAATTTCTTTCTAATCTTTGGCATAGGAGCTCCGACACCTGACATTTTGGATTATTAATGTATATTATTCGGTTATTAGACTTTCTTAGAAGGATATATACCTGCTATGATTAATCTGTAAAGCTATCAAACAGAATAACTTTTCAAGGGGTTGTTTTTGTTTTGGGTATCCACCTTTTATTTATTTTCACTCTTATCAAAGTTATTTTAAGCAATTAACTTTGATTTGATATGAAAAATATAAAATTCCAAGCGCTGATTCTATTGTAAATTCGAACACTTAATGATCGAAAGATAATTCTATCTTCTTATGTGTTTAAATACTGTTTAACCTGTTGCTTTTGCTCAAGTAAAGAATATGTGGTGACAAGGAAACAAGATCAGGCAGGCGGTACACGGAAAAAACAAATGAAGGAAAAAAAAAAAATTGGCAAAAAAAAACTTGTGCGAAGAAAAAAAGAGAATAAAAATAAATAATGAGGTTAAAATATGAAAATCGAAAATGATGGCTGAAAAAAATTGAGAGAGAGGAGCATGGAGAAAGTACAGACTTTCAAACATCAACGGTATTTATCCTCACTTGAACTAAGATATGTGAGCATTTTGACAGATTATGCAGATTGTCCCGCCAAAAATTACTATCCATATGATAACTATTGTAGAACATTCATTTAGTAATTAAATTCACTACGGTGATACTTCTTTATATCCTTTTAGTTTTAGCTTTTCCTCCCCCATTTGCTATTTATAAACTCAAAGTCACCTGCAGGAAATGTAATTAAAAGAAGAGCACAGCCTAGGACCCGACAATCACGTGACTCAAATCAAGCTGACATCTTTAGCGTTCGCCGTATCGACGCTTAGCGATACTGTTTAGCATATATGTATGTCAGATAAGAGTTGCGAATGTATACCTGTCATTGTTTTAATCTTAAAACGTTCTTCTAGGGAAAGCATAGCCATTTTTATAAAACACTATAAAGGAAATAGGCGTAATTCCATGTATTCGATCAGGTTTACTAGCTTACTAGCCCATTATCCGAAATCTCTCGTAAAAGAAATATTCAAGAACACATCCCAAGAGATGTTGTGGGGAATATGTAGAAGAAGTAGAACGACTCCATATTAATACCTTAAACAATCTTTATCTATAACAATTCCTTTGACTTAAAAAAAAAAATACCAGCTGTCTTATTGCGGATTTAAACAGAATCTTTTTCTCCAACATTTTTCCGGTGAACATTCTAAAAATAGAAAAAGGTAGATATTAGTTTTGTGGGAAAGCCTAACGGTTAACACCAATTTCTGTTCAGGGACATAATATCCTTCAAGAAAAGAATGAAGGTCATTTATAATCCTGGATATATCTGGAATTGAGAGGACTAGCAGGGGAGTTTAGTACATCGACATATAAAGTCATGTCATTAGGACATTGAACAAACAACAATAAAAAAAAAATAAAAAAACTGTCACAGTAACAAAAAATTCCGCGAATCCCCAGTCTGCATTAGGAAACAGGAAAACATTTGGAAAAGGCACCGAAACGGTATAAGCGATTATAGAAAATGTGACCTATCCCTGATCGCAACATTGGAATTACTAGGGACAAGTTGTCCTAAACCAGCAATTGATTTTGCTCCAGTTATAATTCGTTGTTTATTTAATCACGTTGATTGAAAACGGAGATCGCTATAAACAGTATAAAGTCAACGGTTTTGCGTCCCTTGTTTTGGCTTTCTAGCAAACGTTTCCCCCCCACGCTCATCTCTCTCTCTCATTGTTTTAAAATATTGAGCCACCGGACAAGCGCCCGTATAAAGCACACCTGTGTTAGCCAGGTCTTCAAATAAAGATACGACAACAATCTATGAATGGAAATACGGAGCTGGACAATAGAGAGCAGCTGGCTGATAATGGTGTTAAACCCATTAGTAGGAAGACATCGCGATTAGATCTGATTGACAATACACAGCTTACATCATTTCCATTGGCTCATCCGATAGGAGAGGAAGGCAACAATTTGATTGCCGGAGAAAAATATGAAAGCCCATTCACGTCAGATCTCACAATAAAAGATAAGGAGAACAGACAAGGAGCGAAGAGCAGGTCTAGCATTGGAAAATCAAAGTGGAATGCTCGTAATAGAGCGCAACGACACTCGAGGAAAAGACCTCTAGAGGAAGTTAATGAGGGCGAGCCATTGGTGCTAGTGGAGGATTACATTGAGGATACCGAAAGCATATGCAGAAAGCTGCAATCGAAGAGAGGATATCCGCAAGCTGGGAGCGGTGCACTCAAAGGTCATAAGTTTCGCAAGCGAATATCGGTTCTTGACTTTAAGGAGTCAATGAAGCAGGAGAATTCCAGCTGCTCAATGAGGAAAACTTCAACAGGCCCTTATTCGCTGAGTAGTCATAACTGTAGAATAGAACAAGGCAGCCCAAGTGAGACTCTCAGGTTTGCTAGCTTGAGCCTACATTCGCTTGACCTCAAGCACAAGGCATCTGCCTTTTCCACTATATCTACTTTATCCTCAGTAATTTCTGGGCACGAGGAAACGGAGCCATACGTGAGGGAAGTGATAGAAGAACAGCCTTCGATGGCAAGGGAAAGTGGACGGTTAAAGTACTGTGTGATTTGTGAAAGACCACTTTATGCGGCCAGCAGTTTGATACCGGCAAACCGCGACTTTAAGGAGCTTGTGTGTTCGGACTGCTTCGAGGAGTATGAAAATGTTTGGGGCTCTTTAAAGGCAATGTATTTGAAGGAAGTGGGAACGGGGGAGAATCAGGGAGCTGACAACGTGGCAGATTTTCCTTCAGGGTACCTACCCACAGCTCAAACAGGGGAAGGTGGCTGCTTTGTGAACAACCACACATTTAGGGATAGCGATACACTGTCACAAATACCGTATCCAGCTCGTGTGGATGATTGCTCGGCCAATCATAGCCCGCACAGTGATATTCAACCAGGCGGCACCTTTTCAAACTCATGTTCAGGGGGCGAGTGTTCAATGTCGAGGGCCTCACCAGATACCTACAGATCCGATTTGCTAGAAAGGACAATTCGTAAGTTGAGACTGATCAAGAAGCGCGATGACTCGATCAGGGACAGACTTCTCAATCACCAGCGATCAACATTGTCGACATGGATTAGAGGGAGTACAGATAACAGGGATAATAGACCGATGAAAAAATGGGCATCGATGATGTCAACGAGTAAACTTAATATGCATAACTGAAAATAAAAACAAGAACGCCAAATGAGCCCTTAATAATTTAATAAGATAGATACGATTCATGATAATAATATAATTTTTTGTTCTTTTCTGAACGGCTTTAATCCTCTAGTTTTAGCTCTTTGAAAGCTTTTAGTGTGGAGTCCAGCTCCCCCTTTTCAAAGCACACTATCTTGCCCTGGAATTTATCCTTTCCACCGCCCCTAACTGAACAAATATTCTTCTTCAACTCGGCCGCTACAGCATCAACGTGGCTTCCAAAGACAATCACCGCACCAGGCGTGTTTGTCTCCCCTGTAAGAAGAGCGACTGTTCCACGGGCAAGCGGTGCCATCGATTTGAAGATGTGAAAGATGTAATTGAGATCACCGTCTGGTCTATGATGCCAGACGAAAGACTTCTCACCGGAGTTGAGTTCGGCTAGCAGCTCTTTGGCTTTCAACTCCGCAATTTCTTTCATTAGACTCGATTCCCTTGTCTGAAGCCTCTTGTGATCCTTCACCAAGTTCTTGACTTTCTCTGGAAGCATCTGCTCTTGACACGTCATTGATCCAACCAATAATCTAACAATACTATCGGTGCCACGTGCAAAATCAACCACCCTGTCACCACAGACGAAGTTGAGCCTGAAATTTGTACCCTTGCCACGAACCTCGTTGAGTAGGATCACTGTCTTGATTTGCGAGGTCGACGAGAGGTGCGTTCCACAGCACGGATTAGAATCCATGCTTCCTATGTGGACCACCCGGAGAACACCCAGGTCCAAGTCGTAGTCCTTTGGCATTTTATTCTTCTTAACGTCTTCCTTCGGCGGAATTTCCACTGCTACAGCGATTCCCTGCGTGATTAAAGTGTTCACCTCATCACTAACATCACCCAGTTCCTCCTCGCTAAGTTTCCTTGGAATCTCGACGTAATTCGTCATCTTGCCCATATTCCAACCCAAAGTTGGCAAATTCCGCTTGTCTAACACGGCTGAAAGCAAGTGCTGGCCGGTATGTTGTTGCATGTGATCAAATCTCCGCTTCCAGTCCACATTCATCCTGACTTTTGCGCCTACTGGAACAGGCTCCGAAGTTATATGAACTGCTTTCAGTCCATCTCTTTTCACGTAGGAAACAGGAACGACGCGTGTACTCACCCCGGATTCATCCTTACCCTCAACTGTCAGATAGCCTGTATCAGAAGGCTGGCCCCCTCCCTCTGGGAAAAGAATCGTGTCTTGTAATTCAACCTCGTACAAGTTCTTTGGTGTTTCGTTCAGCGGCGACTTTCCTTCTCTCGCTTCATCTTGATCTGCATCATTTTTACCACTTTGCTTGCAATTCTTGTCGTTGTTGGCATTTTTGCCACCGCTGCACTTTTTCAGTTTCTTGCCCCTCTTCTTTTTACCCACAGAATTCGAGCTAACGGGTACAACATGCTGCCTACAGGATATGACTGTAGACGTAAATGTCTTCAAATACGAGTCCCTTTGACAGGCAAGAGCACCCACAATAGCGCTTCCAATTGTTTCTGCAGATGTCATTCTGCCTTTCGAATAATGAGTTTAGACAATGACAGCTGGTTTATTTAAAGATATGTAGTAATTAAAAATTGTAAGAGCAGTTTCTAGTAATTTTTTTTATCTCTCCCCTAGCTGAGACCAGGCTGAAACAAGTATGAAATAATGCGTGAACATTATAATAGATCTAATTCTTACATGTTCCCTAAACTACTTTCTTTCTTTCTTTCCGTCTTTATTTTTCACCCACTATTATCTCTCTTTCCAACCTCCTTCATAAATCTTCGCGATTTTTTTTTTTTCTCCCTCTTTCCTGGCATGAAATTTAAAAACCTAATGACTTTAAAATTCTCACAGCTTCTGAACCTTTCTCACAACAGTACCATTATCTTCCCACTATCTATCTTCTAACTCCCGTATACCTCATTTACATCACCAGATTTTGCTTTCCGTAGCACAGATCACAACTCTGCTATAATGATAAGACGTGATACGTCCAGCCATAGCCAAAGAAATGGCGCTATAAAAAATTCTGGAGGGCTCTTCTCCAAAATGAGAAGAATCTTCTCAGGTATCTCAACTAATGGTAACGAGACGAATAAGGAACAGTACACAGATCAGAACTCAGCACCACAGGGAAATTCAACAATTGTCAGACCAAATATGTCACTTAACACGTCGGCAATCAATGCAGCTACTAATTTGTCAACCTTAAACATGTCAAATCTTTCAAACATGTCTACTACATTCACAAACCGCAACCCAAACGACACCCTAGCAGAATTTTTTAAGAGAAAGGGTGATCAGCCGTTGACAGAGATTGAGGTGGAGGGTGTTATGTCCCTGATAAACAAAACACAAACAGGATCCCAGTCGATGTTCCCGAATAGAACTACCTTTATATATCCACAAAGTGGGAAAACATCGGCTAATAACTCGACTTTCTTACACGGCTACAACCAGACTGTTATTGGTGCCGAGAATGGACAAAAGACTATTCTTAGGCCAAACAATTTGAAGGAGCCTGTGCGAATCGAGACCCCATCTTATAAACCAAAAATCAAAACTATCAGACGGCCGCATTTACAGAGAATAGTGAGATACGGCAGACCACGTCAGACTGGGTTATCCATAAAGAAAAATTTTAGATCTCCGCTTGAGGCATATCGGGAGCAACTGAAAGAAAAGAAAGAGGCTGAGAGAAAGATTGAGGAACAGAGAATGGCTGAAAAGAGGAAGGCCGAACAAAAGAGATTGCAGCAGGCTCATAGGAAAAGGCAGAAGACGTACTCTGGTGGAGTCATAGATCTCACGCATCTTGGAGAAAGTGATGACGAGGAGAAAGGGAATCACACAGATTTGCCCCACAAGGCTGGACCTACTTTGAATCAGAGTAAGCATGCATTTGATGTGGAAATAGAGAACGTGGATGGAAATAAGTCTAGCCATGAGACTAAGAAACCGATGAGTAAGACTGCTGCACATTTGCTTTCTATAATTGAAGGAAATTCTCCAGCTGTGAAAAAAGTGCCGAATGGGGATGCTAAGGAAAACGGTGCAACGAAGCCAAAGGAAGCTTCTGAAAAAGTGGTAAAGAAGGCACATGATATAGAAACTGTTAAGGATGAAAGATTAGAAAAGCTTGAGAAGAAAGAGGAAGAACAGCCGACGCAGGACGTGCTTACTGATTTTAATATAAACAAGCCAATGAAGTTGACTCCACAAACGGAGAAGCCAAAGTTAAGCACTTCAGAGTTTAAGAAGCCAAAAGAGGATGAGAGCCATAAAGACGCTCAAAAGTTTGGTGGCTTCCACTTTGATTCGAGTGGTAGTTTCTCAAAAAAGCTCATAAATGACCTCAAGCATGATCTCAAGGAAGCCAAAAAGAGTCCCAATGGAAGCAGCGAGAAGAAACAGAGCCCGGTTAAAGTTTTGTCAGATGCCATGGAAAATGGAAAAGAGCCAGCGGTTACTTTCGCACAGACCCAGTCTAGCAATCTCAACTTTAATCCAGTCAAGCCAATGCCGATAACCGAGAAAGCACCTTTGCAAATAGATAAATTCTCTTTCCCGGATGTGAGTTCGAGCAACAACTACCTATTACATGTATTGGAGTCACATAAACCATTTACTTCTTCGCAGGCTGCTGATACTCATTTTGAATTCAGCAAACCCGATGAAGAGATGCCGGACTTTGTTTCTGAAGATATTCTACAGAAGACGGTGGTGGAAAATTTTGTGTTTCCAACAGTAAATGAGGCAGATCCAAGTCTTTTATCGCAAATAGATGACAACACCGTGCATCAGTACGATTGCGAATTTATCTTTTGATTATACTAGAGTGTCAGAATAGAAGTTGTACTAATTGAGGATTTATAGATTGAGCTTGAATGGATAATAAATGAGAATACTTAATGGAATTGTTAGCTCTGCGAATATAGTATGATCGTCTACAATTATCTACATGAAGATGATTTTAACAGAAGAAAAAAAACAGCTTTATTAGGCTTAAAAAAAACTATAATAAAAAGAAACAGAAAAAGAAAAAAAGATAAAGAAAAAAACATTAGGCAACGACTAAAGATAACAGACAGAGTGGCACATAAAATTCCCGATGCTTCCTTGCATGCCATTCATCACTCTGGTTATTGGCCTCTTCCACCAAGGATCTCTTTTGTTGAAGTCCTAGGGAGAGATGTTTATATATTACGGTCATCTTTTGTTTGCTATGTGTGTAGAGCTTTCTAGCTCCACTTAATGCATCCTCGGGATCCTGTTGTAAAGATGGATGGGGAATCTCTCTTGTTTCGTCTTGTCGCTAACTCAAAGTGCTGTTTCTGCACTTGCACAAGACTCACTTTTCTTCTCTAGGCTTTCCGCTCATGCTGGCTGCTCTCTTTCGTTTTTTCCCGATGTTAACAGAGCCGTTGCATTTCAGCGTATTTGTTACCTAGAAAACCGATGAGGATACTAAATCGTCTTCTTTTTACATTCCTTGTTCCATTTCTTTCTGGTGTTGTGTTTTGGGGCTGCTTTGCCGAATTTTTTTGACCAGAAGTCCGTGTCAAAGCCTTGGGATCTCTCATGGAAATCCAGCTTGGTTTAACTCGGGATGTACCTAGAGATAGGCGTCCCAGTTTGGCCCTCCGTCCAGGAGCTCTGCGGCATACACAATCTCTAACTTCCATCTGCTAATGTTCAACATGTACAGGCGCCGTTGCCCGTCAGACCCGCCGGTACTTTCCAACAAATTTCCGGAAAGCCGCTAATAGACTCACCTGGTTTGGATCAAGAAAAGGATCCGGTCTTACCTCTTGTCGCAGTCCTCCTGTGGCACAATTTGGCGCAGTTTGTTCTTTATGCCGGTGTTCTGCATTATTGAAGTTTTTCAGCGGATGCAAAGGCCTCACCTCTTTATCCTTTCCCTCCTCGAAAATGCTCCCTCCAAATTTCCTCATTCCAAGATGACTAACTTGTGAAAGTCCCAACTATATAGGTTCTATATACTATATAGGTTTACAGCTCCGAAACTGAAGCTGTAACTACAGGGAAAACTGGAATTAAAGTGGTGGGGACTTCCAGGCTAGTCATAGCGAAAAAAAGGACATCTGAAGAAAAGACATCTGAAGAAAGGAGAGAATGAAAAAGATGTTGGCATCATTACACCGCTTCAAGCTCCAAGACACAGATCCGGCTAAAAAACAAAAAAGCACCTCAGCGTGCACAACAGGAAGATCAACAACAAGTGGAGATTTTCACCCTCCCAATCACCAAAGCCAGGCTTATCGTTCACGGCTCCCGTGAATCTGCAGAAAGCCCATGGCCAGGAATGCGGGACGCGCTCAGTCACCCTGTTGAACATCCGTTTGGCAAGTTAGTAGAAAGGTATCCACAGTCGTCGCTCCATGCGGTCCGACACAAACTGTGACACCGGTTGCTCTCTAAATATGATACATACCTTGTTTTCCCAAGCTGAAAATCCAATCGATCACCCTTGGCTCATCAAGAGACTGGCATATGTGTGTGATGTTGTCGACCGACTGGAAAAGCAGGAAAAGAAAATGAGAACAAAGGAAGAAAAAAAAATATTGAAATAGGCCTCATGGTCTTCTGTCATGCTCCACTTCGATGTGTTGGCGTTAGTTTACACCATCTGATTTGTTTCGCAGAGCTGTCAGGACTTTGGGAATGTCCAAGAAGACCAGAAAGAAAGATTAGATGGACTCAGAGGGAAAAAAAAACGTCCATCCTCTAAATGTGGCAGAGATCTTAGGGTAGATCTGTGCGTCCATCCATCTCAAAGCGATGTCAGAAAGGACGCTCACTAAATGGTTGAAAAGCAAGTGCCTAGCCTGAGGCTTTGGAGTTCCATGAAGAATAAAAATAAAAAATGAAAAGAATATCAAAAATAACACCGCATCAGCAAGCCAAGTGGTGGCTGATCGAAAAAATAGGCCAGTAGGTTCTAGAAAGATAGAATGATCTTCCGAACAGCAGAGAGGGGATGCCTGATTATTTGATGCGTGGCAAGCCAACCGACACGTGAGACAAGATGTGATAGAGGCCAGCCAAGAGATGGAAGAGCCAGGTAATCGGTGAAAACCCGGGTAGACAACCGAGGCTCTGAGAGGAGAGTTGGTGGTGGACTGGCTGATTGGATGATTGGTCAGTTGGATGCAGAAAAGAGGAAACAGAAAAACTATAAGTAATTTCAGGAACTGGGAGCAGGATTTTCAATTGGATTTGACCTTATAGACAACTAAGGTCGCTGCTCTTGACGCCAAGTGCCCACTCAAGTTGGAGGATCCGAAAGGTTCAACTCCAGTGGCTATACCCAAGGAAACATGGGGACTTTGGCAACAGAAGAAAAATCAAAAGCAAATCACGGAGGATTGCATGGAATACATATTGTTGAAATGTGGCCGACCTTAAGATGATTGTGTAGAAATCGTGGTTTGTAGGCCATGCGTTGGTGAGGTGAACTCACATAAGGCATAAGGTGGTCAAGTCCTCCTAAAATTGATGACTATAGAAGTCAGTGGCGTTCAATTAAGGTCCGCAAAGATTTGAATCAGTGCAGTGTGAACACCTTGGAAGACTTATAATTGATCGCTCTCCGTCTAAAGTGCAGGTTACTCTGGTGTGGCTATGGTCAAAGCAGAATCCCGTTAACCAACTTCGTCGAACTATATCTGCTTACCGCGATTTGACCCAGAGTACCGCTTTTCAAGCTCTTGCGGTGGGTGACAAAGGTGGGGAAAAACATTTTAAAGGAAGAAAATGTTGTCACTGAGCTATAACGATCTTTAAAATAAGCGGCGAGTTGCGAGGCATACGTGCTTTCTGTGACTAAGTGGTCGAACACTAAGCACTAATCCATCATCAAATTGCCCAGCACAAGACGGTGTGTGCACAACTCGCCGCTTATATCTTGCATTTATTGTATGTATATGTTTGATTTGTTGTATAACAGTAGGCTTTAGAAATGGTGAGATCACTACACAAGGAAGAGGCCTGTATCTTTTTTTTTTATATCAAAATATTTACTCTATAAAGTTTTGCATGATTTCACAAGGGAATAATTGCCAATTTTCGTTAAGCGCCGAAGTTCATGTCCACTTACTTTATTTACAGTCTCATTTTTTTCTTAAGTCTATCATTAACAAGGATTCGTCAGAAATACCGCGCCCGGAACTCTAGGTTACCAGGCAGTGTAGGAAATTTCAAAAATCAGATGGTATTTGGGGCCTAGATATGAATATTACTAGTCCCCACAAGTACATTAAGCCGCTTTTATCACCAATAAAGAAGCGTATGCTTTCATTTTTAGCTCTAAACTTTTCCTAAGTGCAATATTCCTTTTTTCTCTGAAGAAATACTTTCAACTTCATTTTTTTCATTTACAGCATTGCACTGCCTGGAAGCGCAGATCTCAGATTGTTGGAAAAATAATTTTAGCTCGGTCATGAAATTTGATAGCACAAGGTACACTATCACAGGAATATAAGAATAATAGATTGTAAATAAGGGTGAGATTAAGAAAGTGTATCAAAAGAGTGCTTGAAATATGAGTTCTAGGACAATACGGAAACTTGAGAATAAGAGTATAGAGGATGAGCTTGCTGAGATTAACAGCAAACTGATTGAGAAGAGCAAAAGCAAGAAGAAGGGCAAGAAGAAAGTGAAACCGAGAGGGGCTCACAATGCATTTGCAGTGTTTTTAGAAGATGAGGAGGATGAGGATGAGAATAATGAAGATGAACATGAGGATGAGGAACAGAACGATGCCGATGACAAGGAGAAGAATGGCAATAGTGAAGAATCACATAACATAGAAATGGCAGATGGAACGGAGGATGGTGATGATAACGATGATGAGTTCGTTGATGCCAAAGAGCAGATGAAGGGCAAGCAAAAGAAATTGAAAAGGAAAAACAGGAAAGGAGGAAAGAAGACGAAGGCTGAAACGATCGACCAGATTGATGAGGAAGCGCTTGAAAAGTTGCTCTCGCAAGTTGAACTAGAAGACGTGAAGAGTGGGCGAAGACCAAAGAAGGAGGATGAATGCGAGGCTATTCTGTTAGAGCCATCTGCAGTGCTTACATTAGACTGTAGGCTATTTACTGCTGCGATGTTTAAACGATGCAGACGGTTCGTTTCGCCAGATAGAAGGTACCTGGACCCGGATAGAGAGTACCAGGGATTATTCGGCAAGCTTTCGAATGCTGCAATCAGGGATGCCGACTCCACAGCATCATCATTTGTGACTCCGGAAATTTTGAAACAGATCAAACGGATGAGTCGTAGAGTTCGCGGATGGGGAGGCCCAGATCATCGGAGTGTTCCTGGTAGAACCCGGAAATTAACTCTGACGAAGATCAGAGATGACTGGATTCCAACCAACAGGAAGCCATTGGTGATGGAGGAGATGAAGGCGGGTGAATTGAAAGCGCTCATCAGAAGCAAACATCCAGACGACTGGGATGAGGCCGTTGACAAACAAGTTCGGGCTGATGAAAATGCTGGAATTAAGTATTTCCGTATGACTGAGGGTCCATTGTACTCTAGAGCGCTAACCACGGAGTTCTTCATCTCTATAGCCATAGAGCCGGATCATGAAAGCATTATAAAACTTCTACAGAAGGCACCATACCATTTGGAGAGCATATTACAGGTGGCGTCGATCCTTCAAAGGCAGGGAGACAAGTCGAACACCAACGGCTTGATAGAAAGAGCACTTTTCATTTTTGACTGGTCGTTGAAGAACACGTTTGACCTGGGAAATGGCTGCTGTAGGTTGCCATTTGAATTCTACCTCAACAGGCAGATCTATCTCTCTGTTTTTCGCTACATCACGGTGCTAACCAGAAAATCCACACTCTACACTGCCTTCAACTATTGCAAGCTGCTTTTCTCGTTTGACCCGGCTAACGACCCTTACGGTGTGCGATACTTTATCGACTACTACGCATTTCTCTCGGACGAGTTCCAGTATGTGGTTGACTTGTTCAATAGTCCGCTCATCCAATGCTATGAGGAGTGGATTACCCCATCGTTGTGCTACACTGCCGCACTCTGCCATTGGAAGCTTGGCCATATAGACGAGGCCAGGCAACAGCTTAGGCTGGCAGTGCAGAAACATCCGTACACAGGATGTGCCATTCTTTTGAAGCTTTTCGGTGCATCGTCGCTCTCTTCTTCGTATGAGTGGCCTGTTGAGAAAGAAGTTTCAAGCACCGTGGAGATTGCAACGGCCGTCTATACTGTGAGGGTTGGACAGATGCTCAACGATCCACAGCTTAAAAACTTTGTGACTGAAGAGTTGAAGTCTCTTCTTTCGCACTCAAATGCAAGTGATACCTTAAAAGAGGACGACAAGTACTACCTCAACAATTTAGAGGAGATTCCGCACAACTTGCTAAGGCACGTGATACTCTCAGACGAGACGTCTGCTATGGCAAAAATCCCTGAATCGTTTTGGAGTAGCAATGAGGTGTATGAGTTTGACATCCTTCCACCAGAGCATGGAACCAAGATCTACGACTATCTAGACCAAAATAGGGCTGCAGAAGCCGTTATAAATAGGAGTGCACAGGAGGTCGACCGCCAACAAATCCAGCAGTTAATTGATCAAGCACACGAAGCCCAACAAAATAGGAATGACCAGCAGTAAGACCGATTTATAGAGCAAGTAATGTAAGTTAAGCACACTATGCAGGTATACGTTCAGCTGTACGCTGGTTGAAGAAAATAGAAGTAAATATAAATTAGCGATAAGATGAATACAAACTTAGGACTGAAACAAACCCAAAGTAACCCGTTATGTTAAAATATATAGAACAGAATAGAATAAAGCAGAACTTACGTAGCATTTTATATGACAACAATACGTATAGTAGCATCGCTCAGTCAGTGAAAATCACAGAAAGTCCTTCCTGGTATGTAGTTGCAAGAAGGTTTCCAGCTCTGTCAAACATTTCTCCGGTCATTATTGTGCGGTTTTCGCCGGATTTTAAACTTTTCACATTGTAGTTGAACCAGTCAGAGACGTCTGCTTCAGAATTAAAGTAAATTGTATGGTCCAAAGAGACGGAAAACTTTGTAGTGAACATTTCTCTCATGTTAAGCCTCATATTTGTGCTGAGGAAGAAATAGTCCGATACATAAGCTAAAGCCGCCCATGAGAAAACGTGTGGATCTGCAAGCGACTCCTTCGTTTTCACCCAGTAGCGAAGAGTCCGCTCACTAGGAATCGCACTCTTCTCAGCTTTGGAACTCTTGTCCAAATCAAACATCCCCAGAGGTAATCTCCAGACGCAAGGCTCTCTAGAATAACTAGCAGTGACTGCAGCCAAAGCGTCCTTTAAATACCCCAAATGTTTGTGCTTATACGCCACTTTGGACCATGTGGAAAATGCCTCCTCCTGGGAGAACATTTTCTCTGGTGGGTCAATATCTTCGCCCACAACAGGGCCCTTTTTGTGGTGGCTTAATTGTCCATCTAACTTTGATGCAGATCCACTCAGCTCGTATGCCTGCAAGGAGCAAGTAGCTCTAAAAATGAGCTTCTCGTTCTGAAAAAGATCCACCGAAAGAGTCCTGTAGTTTTTCCCATCTTTGAGACTTGCCACCTTGTAGTATAATTGAGGCTGAGGTTGTGCTGCATACAAGAAGTGGCAGTGGATAGAGATCGGTTTCCACTTCTTCTCGGCTGTATTTGAAAATAAAAGGGCGGCTAACACAGCCTGAGAGGCCATAGTGCCTCCAAACAAACCACGCCCTCTGTAAGGTATAAAGAGCTCTGAGCAATTGACAAAAGTATGCCTGTCAATTCGATTTAGTGCGAGCAACTTCTCAAGCGACGATATATCTGCCAGGATCGCATAACTGGGCGAGCTCTTGAAGGGAAGGGTATCATCCTCTGATGAAATGGATGTCCTAGAGGAATCTGAGAATGCTCTCTCAACGAGAAACTCATCATCGGTGGTAGTTGCAGATGAAGCGCTCATCTTTCTAGAATTGCTTTGTTGAGTTGGTAAGGACTCATTTTTAGAGGTTTCCAGATGTTTTGCATTTAAAGAAACCGGGATGTATTGGGAAGCTTTTGTGGAAAATGGGGCAGAGGTCAATAAGGACGATTGGGGGACATTTTTAGTAGACGAAGAAATTGAACAAAGAGAAGATGATGATCTAGATGAGTTAAGAGAAAGACTTGATGTAGTACGTGAGGAGTTGAATAGGTTAGGTGACTGATCGATTAAAGTGTGTGATTTTGCCATTAGGGTGGAAATCTCACGATAAAGGGGTAGTGAACGAGTTAAAGGTCTTACTTTTGAGGTCAATTGCACGTCCAGATCGAAAAGGAAAACAAGGCCCCTTTTATATGCCATGGGTGGAAGCGCGGCAGTGCAGAGATGCCACATGCGATGAGTTTAATTTAGTTTGTGATGGGTAAAGTAGGTAGCTGATAGTGAGATTGTGGGGGCGAAATTGGGGAGAGAATCATGCAGAAATGATTTGCGGAGTTAAGCTGACAAAAAAACAAAAAATAAAATTGGCAGGATGCATGCCAAAACCAGGGAGTAAGTGACAGAGCAAAAGAGGAGGAGGAATGCACTCACTTATCTATAGACATCCAAAACTTTTTTTTTTTTCTTTCTTTTTTAATTATTTTTTTCCGCACGATTTTATCTCCCTCAATTCTAGACTTACTAGACTCACATGAAATCGCAATCGCAAAGTCGGGCTTAAATTTAATTATTTGCACTCTGTATTACATTTTAGTTCACATGCCGAGCCGAGCCGAGCAAGTAACTAACTCCGTTTTTTTTTTATAAAACACGGAATAATAGTAAGACAACTTATATGTCCGTAAATAATATATTTATGGCTTAAACGATCTGGACGTTGTTGAACTTGCTAATGTGGATAGATGAATTGTGGGTATGATATTATTTTCGCAGCATTATGGGGAACGCTGGTGTTTGCGTAGAAACCTAGCAGTCGTGGAAGTTCAAGTAGTCAATACTAAGAAAGCAACCGAAAAGAAAAAATATAATATAACCAAAGAACCTAAAAGATCTGACATTGGAATTAATAGCAGCAAGTGTGCTGAACAAAAATCTAAAAGGATGGATACCATGTAATGTACTACGAAGCAAATTGATTGGAAGAAAATAATGCTGATATTAAATGCTAGAAAGGAGATGACATACCTAAGAATAAAAAAGAAACCATCTAAAAGCAAAATAGACAGTAACAGTCCAGCGAAGAAGCTGGGCATATGCAGAAACTGGACGCAACATATTCTAAGTTACCACGTTCTTCGTGGAAACTGCCTGGTCCAATAAATTAGTAGGAACTGTAATTGCAACTCCCGTTAATTAAGGAAAACTAATACAGATCCCTGGTTCAGGCAGCTTACAAAAGAAGAGCAGCAACAAAGAGAGCACCACTTGCAAGGAAGCCAGCGGACTTCTCAACTGGAGCAGCGTTGGAGAAGGTTGAAACCTGTGGAGCAGCAGATGAGGTGGTTGAGGTCTCAACTGAAGCAACTGTAGCAGGAGACGATGTTGCAGGAGCAGAAGTAGCAGAAGTAACGGCAGAAGCAACAGATGAGGTGGTTGAAGTCTCAAGAGTTGTAACGGCGGTCTCGGATGGAGCAACAGAACCTGGAGTGGATGAAGCACCGGTCAATGGGCAGTAGGTGGTGTAAAGAGTCTCAGTACCACCAATAGTAGTGGTGTATGAGGTGACACCAGTAGTAACTGTAGCAGACTGGCACTGGGTCTCGTGGCATGTGACAGTGACGAGAGTAGTTGTGGCCTGCTCAGAAGCTGGGGCAGAAGTGGTGGCAACTGGGGCAGCACTGGAAGGAGTTGACTCAGTAGCTGTCAATGGACAGTAGGTGGTGTAGATAGTCTCAGTACCAGCAATAGTAGTGGTGTAAGAGGTAAGACCAGTGGTGATGGTCGAGGACTGGCACTTGGCCTCGTGGCATGTGACAGTCACAAGAGTAGTTGTGGCCTGCTCAGAAGCTGGGGCAGAAGTGGTGGCAACTGGTGCAGCACTGGCAGGAGTTGAGCCTGTCAATGGGCAGTAGGTTGTGTAGATGGTCTCAGTACCGTCGATGGTTGTAGTATCAGTGGTTAGACCAGTGGTAACAGCAGTCTCGCTACACTTGTTGTCGGCACATGAAGTGATGGTGACAACAGTGGTGGCAATGTCATCAGTAACGGTGGCATTGGAGTATGGAGAGAAAGTGACAGAGGCGGCGGAAGCCAAGACTGGAGCAGAAAGAATGGCGGATGAGAACTTCATTGTAAATATGAATTGAAATAGTATGAGTTTAGCGATTGTCTGTGAGGTGTGAACACTGTTAGGCTGAATGACTAATAAAGTAAGAAAGAAACAGCAGTTGGACCAAGCCATGATTTGTGTTTTCAAAGGTGGATATTGGCGCCTTTAAATATCAAAAAACGGAAGAGGCAGAACTTGCGCTCGAACAGTAAAATGTGAAACTGTATCATCATTTTCAATTGATAGCATGGAATCAGCCAGAATTTCCCCGATTCGGAAAAAATGACAAGAAGATCAATGGGCTAAGCACCGTTGAGGGGGAAAAAGGCTAGCACATTGCCAGAGAATGAGAACTTCAACCCAGGTTTTCCTCGTGTACTATAATTAGCCCATCCCATGGGGACATATTATTAGAATAATGATCTATCATTGGCACACATGGTTTTGTATGCTTATTCCTCGAGGTGGCTGGCACCCGAAACTTCCAAAAAAAGATTGAAAAAAAAATGAATAAGAAAAACAAAAAATAAAAGAATGAAAAAGTGAACAGAAGAAAAAGCGCGCTCGCTAAGAAATATGAATAAGTATCGAGTGTTAGCATGGTAAAAATACCAGCATTCTATTTCTGTTCTGAAATATTCATCTCTGCCTATCTCTACAGGGGTCGTTGTCTGTCAATAAAGTGAAAAAAACCTTAAAAAAAATTTTTGCTTGCTGGCTTGTCATGTAATACCAGTACCAGCCAGTTCGATTATGCCAATTAAAAGTCAATGTATTATTACTATTCTTACTACAGTAGCTTTAATCTGGTTTTTTTCTAACCCTGCGTTCCAACCCAACTGCTTCTCTAAAGTTTTTGCTTGCACACGCACGCGATTTACTCAACTAAGCAGTAAGTCTGTTTGTCTGTTTCCACCATTGGCAAATTATTTACGCCTTCAATTATTTCACTGTTGCATCATAAATTAGATCTTTTTCATTCTCCCCGAGGGAAACTGACGACCGCGGTACTCTTTATGTCTGGTTCGGCCACTACCTCACACTACAATTTTCAACCTCAGGCAGCCGAATAACATTTGGTCGGCTCCTCGGGCAGCATAAAATATAGGAATGACTTTAAAAATGAGGGACCATATGAGGACAGGCAGCACAGGAAGGAGTTTTGGTATTTTCTATAACCATCCATCTCCGAGTTGTTACTTCCTTTGTTCCCATTCTTTATTGATGTTATTATTGGTCTTCAAGTATTGCATGTCCTATAAACTTTTTCGCTGGGTATTTATTCAATACGCATTTTAACTAACAATCATTTTTTTGAGTTTTTTGGAATCATTATCGTTTCGCGAAATGCGGAAATTTTTAGAATTCGCCTCCTTTAGAGAAGAATCTCCTTCTTCTTTCCTTCCCACTGTTACAATTGTTAATCATCGCTTTTTTCGATTAAAGCGAGTTTCTCCCTCCACTTTGGCGTTTAGATCTCCTGTGAAATGCATTGCTATCTCAGATTTCTCTTTCATGCCCTAAGCCTCTGCATTATCACTACTCGTGTTTCAAGAACACCGAACGTGCAAGATCGACGTCCTGTAGTTCTGTCACAGGAATTGTTTCATTCCTCCTGTTCTTCTCTCCAAATTTCTATATTTTACAACTCTGTTTCCGAGTCGATTACCTCCTTTTTTTTTTTCACCTCGAACACTCTTACTAATATTTTTTCTCGCTCAATTGATTCATTTTTGCCCTGCCAAGACTAGTTTTGCTGACAATAAACGCACATGGGACACAAATTACGGAAAGCTGCATGAAAAAATAAAAATTCACCGAGAACACCTAAGCCTATTGAGCATCACAATAAAAATTCCTCAATGTTTTGTTATTGCCATGATCAAGGTTATCCGCGTTATTTACATTTTCCTTCCTGGTCCAAAAGCGTTTATTCACCTACATATCAGGGCTTCTGTTGAAGATATTTTTGTTACTCCTATTTGTCCAAAATTTGCGCAGTTAAATAATAGAAGTAGAAGTCACTGGACCAGCTTATTAAGTGCGTCGCAATACAAAAGATTGATTACCTACAGGCACAGAAATTTTGTAAATCGAGTCTTCAGATTAGTACGCATGCTCCCGATATCTCCTCTGGTGTGTTGTTACTTTAGCTGTTCAGATCAATACTAGTATCTGCATGTAGTGAATAAAAAACAGATCAAAATGAAATTTGTCGTTGTCGAGACTCTTAGGCCATCCTTGAGACTCTAGAACTTAGCAGCAAATATATTCTAGGAATTTGCACTGTTTAAAAACTAGGGACCATTCTTTCAAGTACATTTAAAATCACAGTTCCTAAACAGGGTCTTGTACTGCTCGAACTGTTTCTATCTTTAGGAAATACTATTAACGTTGGTGATCAATGTCTTTGCAAGGCATGTTGAATGTCGAAAAGTTTGGAAAACAATTGTATTCAGGCTACGAAAAATTATTTTTGTACCTATATTTAGACCTTGCGAGTAAACCTGCTATATTTATTTCAAAACCGTTGAAATTTATTTACGTTGAGCATGAAAACATAAACAACACTCGAGACTCCATCATACAACACCACACATTCCATTTTGCACTTGTAATGTGATGAATGCTTACTTGGCATCCCATCTTTTATCAATATTTTTCAAGGGAAGAGAAAGATTTCATAATCTTTCTTGCTCCTTTGTTGTCGGTTCAACTGCTTTTTTCATCCACAGATTTATTTGTGTTTACGTATTATTTTTAGAAATGGTGTTCAACAAATACTCAAGGACCATAACCTCAAAACAGACGGATGCTCTTCAGATACCAGAGTCATCATATAAGATATATTTCCGGGTTACTTCTTTTTTAAGTAAGTCCTTGCAACCCTCATTCTTTTGTCTATTCTGGATTAGTAATGCCTCTTGCACCTAATGTTGCCTGATATGAAACGATTCTATGCTTAGTGACTTGTGAATCATAAACAGAACGTGATCTGATGGTCTGATGTTACCAGTCACTAATTTTTTGGGGAAATAGACTCAGCCCAAAAAGAATTTCCAGCAGTCAACAATCACCAGTTCTCAATGTTTTAAAGTTGGCTATATTAGTAATGATTGGCTTGATATGTTGACCTTTGTGTATACCAACACTGTACAGTTTGGAGAGGCTCGTGGCCCAAATGTTTGTTAATTTAATTGATACTTCTTTTATAGATTATGCTAGTATGCACTAATTGCTTGGTTTTTGTTTGTTCATCATTCACTATGGTCAAAAAGCAATAAACTTAGACCGTATAGGAAATTGTCCGAACTGACATAATTTGAAGCTTACCTTTTATATGAAGCTGAATAAAAGTAATGATATAGATACATTTTAACTAATAATCCTGATTATTTGGTTTCTAGTTCACACTGATCTGTATGAAATAGCTTAATTACAATCCCTGTATTTCAAAATTGTGACTCAAGTGAATCAAACAAGTTTATTCGGAATTTTGTTTAGCTGCTTGTGAATCAAATAACTAACTAACTCAATAGCATCTTAAAATGAGATAGATGCATGTTAAATGGTTTTGAATACGGATTACTCATACTACTTTAGTTTTATCAATGAATTATATTCTGATTCTTGTTTCTATTCTTATGATAAATTGTATCTTACTCTTTTCTACAGGCAACACCTCAGGGGTTAGTATATTTATGAAAGGTGACCAGTATTTCATACTCTTACTTATATTTATCTTTATTATATTATTTGATATTCTATATAATCCTATATCTTTATATACATATTTATTCATTTATATATAAGTATTTATTTATTTAGAGCACACAGATAAAATGTCATCCTCTTCTATTTGTCAGGTAATTCATAAAATATAAGCCATAACTTTCTATTTGGATATTTAGAGCACACAGATAAAATGTCATTCTCTTCTATTTGTCAGGTATATAAGCCATAACTTTCTATTTGGAAAAAAAGTATGCTGGTAAATTACCATGATATAGTGAGTTAAGACATATTTTAGTATTAGAGAGCTAACTATTGATTGTAACCTAACCAATTATGTCGGTATATAAAGTAAAAGCTAAACAACATTTACATATTTGGAAGTCCTTTTTCTTTTTTGGGTCAATCGTCCTAGATCGATCTCAGTTTTGTATTCTACCCGGTCCTAAGATTTTTTTCTGAGAGGTGGGGATGGTTACCGTGGAGTAAGAGATAAATGGTACAAATGAAAGAACTTCTCCTAACTAATTATTGCGCAAATTTTGATCTGTTCCCTGTTTAATTCAACGGGAGTCCTCAATTACCTACGTCGATTCTAAAGTACAAATCTTGGTATAAAGAATGTCTCGCTTTGAATTGTGTGCAACTTTGTCAGGCCACGAAGATGACGTGAGATGCGTGGCGTCACTTTCAAATGATGAAATAGTGAGCGGATCCAGAGACAGCACCGTGAAGATTTGGAGAAATGACTCAGAAAAGAAGCAGCCGAATTTTGATGACTGTGTGCTGAACTTCAAGGCCGACAGGTTTATCAATTGCCTTGCAATTTATGACGATGGACAAGAACGACTAATTGCAAGTGGGGGAAATGACAATCTTATCAATCTGACATCACCACACTCCACGATTGACGATGGTGATGCGAAGTACTGCTTGGTGGGTCATACAGCGAACATCAGCTCTCTTCAATGCAAAGGGAGATACATTTTGAGCACATCGTGGGATGGAACTGCAAAGGTTTGGACGAAAACTGGTGATATCATATTCGATTTAAAGGGGCACAAAGGCCCTGTGTGGGGCGCCAGCTTCTTGCCCAAGAAGGCCACATTTGTCACGTGCGGTGCAGACAAAACCATCAGGATCTGGGAGAAGTCAAAGCTTGTCAAAACCATTGCCGCCCACGACGATGTCGTGCGCGATGTGCTTGTGTTAGCAAATGGGGATATCGTTTCGTGCTCCAATGACAGTACCATCAAAATCTGGGATGCAAGTACATATGAGCTCAAAGGCGTTCTTTCCGGGCATGGAAGTTTCGTCTATTCCATTTGTAATTTGCCCGATGGCGATATTGTGAGCTGTGGTGAGGATAGAACGATTCGTGTTTGGAGATCTGGGAAATGCATCCAAACCATAACTGTTCCGTGCGTTTCAGTATGGGAAGTCATCCCCCTTCCAAATGGTGACATAGTCGCCGGATCTAGCGACTCAAAGATTCGTGTCTTCACAAGATCGTCTGACCGGAAAGCATCGCCAGAAATCGTTTCCTCATTTCGAAAAGGAAGTGGCGGACTCAGCTGTTGGTTGAGGAGATTCTCGGAAAGAGTAACAAGGAGAAAATCCCTGGCATTGACACTTTAAATGTGAATGGAAAGACGGAAGGTGAGTTGAAGATTGTGAAGGACGAAAGCTCGGTAATTGCTCTTTACCAGTGGGATGATAACAAATGGATAAAGGTTGGAAAAGTGGTCACATCCTCGGCATCAGATCACAAAATAACATATAAAGGTTCCTCTTATGACTATGTGTTCGATATCGATGTGGAGGACGGAAAAGCGCCCCTTAAACTCCCATTAAATGTGTCTGACAATCCATATGAGGTTGCAGATAAGTTTCTTTCCAATAATAATCTTCCTTACTCTTACCTTCAGCAGATAGTGGACTTTATTATGGAAAATGCACAGGGTGCCACGATTGGTGAGCGTACTACGCAAGGAGGTAGTACAGATTGTAATAATGATGTTCAAAAAGCACATATTTCAGGTAGAGGGTTGATACTTCCTCAGACGGAGTATTTGACATTCAAAAGAGTTAACATTGGGCAGATAATGAGAGGTTTTAAGAAGCTGAATCTGGACCAACCGGAAGAGAGCAAGATAGAACCAAGGGAGGTGGAAATGGCTCTAGATGGTGAGGATTACGACAAATTGGGTAAGATAGCTTTCCAGATAATACTCAGCTGGAGGATTAACACGAGGCTCATAGGCTACGATCTTTTACGTGTTGCAGTTTCCGGATTGAAACCGTTTGAGGATATATTTACACCGATTAGGAAAGGATTAGAAAGCAAACAGCCCGCTGTGATAATGATGTCGGTGCGCATTTTATGCAACATTTTTTCCGCTGCAAAATGGGGAGAGCAGACCTTCATGGACGCCGAGATCTTGGATGTGATTTTCACGCCAGACCTTTTATCGGCTATTCAGAAAGAAAGGGCCTCCGGTAAGCCAAAACGTCCGCTTTCTATTGCTGTGGCTACACTTCTTCTCAATTTCTCGGTGTTGATAAGCAAGTTCTCATTCAGGCCGTTGTATCAAAAGAGCGTCGAGATATATGATGATTATGCTCCATTACTTTTGGATGATGAAGAGTCTTCGTACAGACTCTTGGTGGGCATTGGAACTTTGTACAAATACAGCAAAACAGACCAGTTGAAGAGTCTCGCAACATCCATTGGAAACATATACACGGACGAGCGGTTCAAAGTGGTCCAACAGGAAATAAACTAAAGATTGTTAATGCCGCTAACTACAACAACGAAAAAACAAATAAATGCTTTCTTCGATTACAGATTTTGCTATTCCGTATGTAAGTCAAGTTAATAGGACCGCTGGTAAAAGCGTAACGTGGATGTAATCAATCAGTGATACCCTCTTTCTTAAGCTGGGCAACCACTTGGCCAAACACAACATCCACCGGATGATCACAGCTAACCTTTAAAACCTTTCCTTGCTTTTCGAAATAATTGACAACTGGCATGCTTGTTTCCTCGAAAACATGGAATCTCTTTCTGATGGTCTCCATGTTGTCGTCTGAGCGACCGGACGTCTTTCCTCTTTCAAGTAAACGGTGCAGCATCACATCTTCTGGGCACTGGAAAAATAAAACAAACTTTCCGTGGGCAATTTGATTCTCAAAGGACAGAGCCTGGTCCATCTTTCTTGGGAAGCCGTCGACCAAGAATTTTGTCTTTCCTTGGTTGTAATTGTTGACAATTGCCTTTCTAAGAAGCGCGACTGTGATTTCCTGAGGAACGATCCGACCTTCCTTGATGTAGTTGGCGATCAACTCGCCGTATTTGGAAGAAGGGTCCTTCTGCTCGGCTCTGAGCAAGTCACCTGCAGATAAATGCACAAAGCCATACTCCTTAACCAATTTAGCAGACTGGGTGCCTTTTCCAGCGCCGGGACCTCCAAGAACGTATATTACGCTGATTTCGTTGTCCTTAAACAACGGCTTTTCACCGGATTCTAAATCTTTCTTTGGCCTGCTGACTGGATCAACACTGGCTCTTGGTGCTTTTGAAACGTGACCCATGTTATAGTATGTGAGACCTAATGCGGCGATACCAAGGATTGCAAGGGGCACGAGGCTTCTCCTCTGCTTCTTTGGTGCCCCCTTACTTGAAGATGCGTAAGTTCTGTGCTGTAGAGCTCTGCAATGTGCCATCTTAAGGGCAGACCTCTGTACTGACCGAGTAACTTGAAGTGTACTTCTGGTGTATTTGAACATGATCACTGTGATTATGATGTATTAAAAGTGGCTGCGGATGCTGAAATTTGATCTAGAGAGAAGAAGTAGGAAAATAAAATTGTCCAGGAGACGATGTGAAACTTGGAATGTGAAATGGGAGTACTTATGTACATCCCTAGTATGATCTGTGTTAACGCTTAACTGAGGCCAATGAAAATAATCGGCTTGAGTGAAAATTATTTCACTAGAGGAGGAAAAAGAGAAAAAAAAAAAATTACCAGTAAAGGAAAGCAGTAGGTGACGAGCGAGCGAATAAATAAGTGTACGAACTAAATACGAACATCATCATAAAAAGACAAACCACCCCTCATCTTGGAGTTACGGAGAATACTTACGAGGAAAAATAATGGTAATAATAAAGTATTCAATTAGAATCGCCTATCTACACACAGAATAAATATCTCGTAGTACGTGCACTCTCACTCTCATCTTACAAACTAGTGAAACGCGTCAAATAAATAAATAAATATGTATCCTTTATTCTCAGGAAAAATAGCCAACCTGCATACACTCACCATCTGAGCATAGACATGTCGTTTCTGATTCTGTTATAGTCGAAGACATCCTCAATCTGTCCATAAGCAGCAAGAGCAATATCCTGATCGTACAAATACTTGTCGGCCCAAGCTGCAATGTCCTTGAGTGTGACGCTATCGATGTTCTGTATAATCTCGCCATCGGAGTATAAAATTCCCTTGGAGAAGAATGCATCTGCTAGCTTCTTGGTCTGCCCAGCAGCATCCGTGCCAATATCAGAGAGTGATAACTTAGCCTCCTGCTTGGCTTTCTGGAGCTCAGCATCGGTAATAGTCTTGGTGGACATTCTGTTCCAGCTCTTCAAAGTGAAGTGGATCAACTCATCGACACAATTGATGTTTGGAGAGGATAAAAGAGCACCCCAAAGACCGATATCCGAGTAAGCGAGCTGGAAGTGTTTGTAATAGTCGCCCAACCTGTTTGGATACACCAGCTGCGACAACTTGGAGCCTTCGAATTGTGTGTATAGAGAGTCGTGGCCCACAAACTCACCGTTAATGTGAGAGGAAACTAAGCCAGTGAAGTATTCCTTGTCGGATTTGGCACCTGGCGTCTTGACAGAAATGGCAACATAGGCCTTTGGCAAAGTGTCGTCTCTCAAACGAACATCGGAACCCAAGAATGATGTGGCTGGATATGGGGTACGAGAGCCGGCCTTGATGGAAAGCTTTGAAGCTGCCTCAACAAGCTTCTCGTGAGAAATATCCGATCCGTATGAGACCAAAGCGGTATTTGCAGCCAAGAGGTTCTTGCGGATGAAATCAGAGACGTCCTGGCTTTCCAATATTGACAGAGTCTCGGCCTTACCGTATGAAGGAAGAGCAAGAGAGGTGCCCTGGAAAGCTGTGGCAGTCATGTGTTCCACAACCATCTTCTTTGGGTTGTTTTCAAAGCTATTAGCGACAGCAACCGCATTGGCGACCTCCTTTGAGACGGAATCCTTGTCCTCGGCCAACTTTGGTGCGTTTTTAACTAGCTTTTCAAGTATGGATATGGCAGCATCGGCATTTCCTGGTGCAAATGAAGTGATAGCTGCCCCAGTGAGTTCCTTACCATTGGTCGAAGAAACCTTGACACCGGAATTTAGTGCCTTCTTTGCAATCGACGAACCCTTTAGAACATCACCAAATAAAGCAGAAACACCGGAGTTGTATGGATTCTCTGATCTGGCTCCTGAGTTGAGGTAAAGGCCAATAGATGAGAGCTTTGAGTTTCCTGGCTTGGAAATCACTGTGAGACCGTTTGAAAGTGTCGTGACCTCAGCCTGTGCCAATTTTCTGACCGTAGTCGAGAAGAACCTTCTAGAAAGCATTTTGATGAAGACCTACTGTGCTGTGTTTTTGGTTATTTAGGTATATTATTGGCAATATATTATACTTAATTGAAGTAGACCTGAATGAATTGAAGTTGAGGAAACATTTAACAGCTTAAACATAGTAAAAAAAATTAAAAAAAAAAAACTAGAAAAAATGAGTTTCATTGGAAAATAAAGTTTGCAATTTAACAGCTTAAACATAGTAAAAAAATTAAAAAAAAACTAAAAAAACTAAAAAAATTGAGTTTCATTGGAAAATAAAGTTTGCAGAGTAGTGGGTGTTTTCCAGAGAGCGAATAACGTACTGGCTATAAATAAGGAATTAAGAGAGGAGAGAAAAAATCCTACAGTAAAGCCTTGCTGGTTTATGCGATTCAGGCACCTTCCAGCATAGTTCAAGGCCGCGAAAAAAAAAAGCTAAAAAGCGTGAGTACGTAAAATAATACAACGAGATTGCACAATCTCAAAGCCCCTAGAGCACGGTCTGGCAGGTGCTGAAAAAGAGGATTCCATTTTCTTACAACGAGATTGCACAATCTCAAAGCCGCTAGAGCACAGTCTGGCAGGTGCTGAAAAAGGGGATTCCATTTTCTTGAAAGATGGGAGATTCCGATATAGAGCTGTTAAATGTGTGTTTTTTTATTCTAGGGGATATTGTTGAATTCCGAATGTTGAATATGATGTAAAACGTATCGGCTTCTCCAAGCGGTGCTTGAGAATTGACCAATCATGGATCATCAAATGAGTTTTCGCGCATATTGATAAGTACTAATTGACTAAGTGTAAGGATGTGATATTATGAGATAAAAAAAAAGGTGAGGAGAACTCGAAGGCCTTGTATTTTCTGCTCTCGTAGAAGTACAGTTGCGTCGAGAGAGAATTACCCAACCAATATATCTATTCTCGAATTTGAATCAAGGCAGGCCATAATTTTTGATAACATATTTATAACATCAAAAGGGCAGAAGCAAGATGTCGAAGCAACTTCTAAAGGGGTCCGTGATGAAGCGGTTTGCTCATCCAACAACTTTACCATCTACATATATCAATTCCCGTGTTCTTAGAGATAATTACAAGAGACAAATGATGGCACAGAACGAGATTACTACAAGGGCGTTGAAATTCATAGCCAGAAATGCGGCTCTTCCGCAGAAAGTGAGGCTAGAAGCACAGCTACAACTTACTGCCATGCCAAATTACACCAGAAGCACACAATTGAAAGGACGATGCCTTGATACAGGAAGAGGTCGTGGTATTATTCGTGATTTCCGGTTATGCAGGTATCAGTTCAGATTACAAGCTCTTCAGGGACTCTTACCGGGTGTGAAGAAGGGTGTCTGGTGATTTGCGTGGTTATTCTACCTGTATATAGATTGAAGAGCCCGGCAATTATAGAGGATCGTGTCAGGTTTCGTGGGAATACAACGTAATGCAATGAAAGAAAAGAAAAGTGAAAAAGTAACATGTAGACAATTAGATGGTCAGCAGAAGGCCGCGCAAATCCTGTACTGATACAGAACCTGCTTATACGAGGATCTAATTAAGTTCATTAGATTCATAAAGTTCACAATAACTACAGCCAATAACGCATCGGCATGTACAGATCTACAAGATAGTTTAAAGTAGTAGAGTGTGGAATTAAATTAACTCAAATATTCCCATGAATCATAATGTTGAATTTAGTAAACCAAGAAGCAAAGAGGTATAGTGTGATGGCAAATATCGTTACTGAAATCCCTGATATGAAAGCGAATCCAGCGCATTCAATGCAGGTGGTCAGATCAGCACATCACTAAGCCAAATTAAAAGAAAAGAAGTAAGCACAATAAAAAAATGCAAAACCATCAAAGTTCTCACCCTCAATAGGCCACCCTCTTAGCCAGATCCTTGAAGCTCCTCTCCTCAACCCTCTCGCCCTCAGGCTCGTTGACGCGCCTGCTATGTTGAGCCATGATGTTATTTCTGGTCTCCATAGTGACAGGGTCTCTCTTAATGATCGCTTCCCTGTACTCTGCAAATGTAGACCAGGTACCATTTTTACCATGGCCCTTAGCCTGGGCTGCAGACTGAGCATGCATGGCCCTTATTGACGTACTAAGAAGACGCTTAGCAGCAACGGCAGTAGCCACAGAGCTAAATGTTGTGGCTAATCCTAGAGATCTAACAAGCATTGGAGTCATTTCGTTCGTTTGTTTTTTTGCAACTGGGTCAGTTATACCTAATTAGTGTACTGTGGATAGAATTTTTATCGTTAATCTTAAACTCTATCACGCCTGTGTAGGCACCTGAAGTCTATTTCTCATCGTTCAAATATGGATAGCCCCAGCTTCTTATATAGACTTCCCCTCACCTTTGTTCCGCTAATTAAACGCTATTTCCATGCGTACTCAATCGGATGCCGCTACTGATTGTAAAAAAAGTCATGACCATCCACACAATAGCGCGAGTCAATTTTTGACCGAATTTTTATTGTCTGTATAATAGATCTCCTTATCCACCAACTGCTGGAAAATTTTGAACCACACCCGATAAAGTCCAGCGCCTAAAAATTTCGTGAAAATTTTCATCAGTGCACTATTCGGCAATGCTGGCTTTGTTGTTGGAAACGATTTGCTGATATCCGTCAAAGTTGGAAACTGCAAATATTATCGCGTGGGTCATGACTTCATCAAAGTTTATTTCTTCCCTCATTTTCCGCCATACATTTTCTACAATTTCGGGTCTTTTCTTTAGCTTTTAAAGATCAAACGGGCAAAGTTTAGCCACACACTTTCACTATTAGGACAGAATAACTTACTATCACCCCATTATTTTTTTGTTCTTTATTTCCATATCGTACGACTGATATCGTTGCCTGGAAATTAATAGTGGGAGAGATTCCCCTCTTGCCCAAAACAGCATACATTTGCTTATCGCTGAGCTTCCTTTATTTCTCCCTATTGGTTGTTTAAATAAGAATCCCTCTTACTCTTACTCTTTGCGTAACATTACTTTGATTTGGTTGTATAAAACGACATGTCTTCCTACTTGTTTTTTCTATCTGAAGGTTATTCAACCCATCAAATTTCAAAATCTTTCATTTGTTTCAAGTGTCGTAAATCAGTGTTGATCCATTTTTCATCTTTCTCCAGCATCTCTACACCACTTTGTTTTTGCCGGTCCCATAACTTGTTGCTCTTTATACATCCGTACACGTTTTCGGAATTTTGAATTTTCAACATATTCCACAGAGAATTACAGTCTTTTGGACCCCCCTCCCAACCGGAATTTGAAATCTTGAGATTAATTGAGTCAGTAAATGAATGTAATTTATCTTCTATTAGATTGCATTCTCTTTTAGTCTACTTGGAGACGACTGACTTGGGACCAATAAAGGCCAAAATTTTCCGTATTTGGTTTCAACACACAGCTCTAGCTCCAAAAAAAAATTTTTTACTTTCCCTTTATGTTTTTATCTTGGCGATCTTTCCCAATATCACGTATGGATTCATTTTTTGGGGTTAAAATTTTTAATTATATAGATATCACGTCCATCTTTATTTATCCTGTCTCCCTATTCGAGAGTTTACTTTTCCTTAAACATTTTACACCATTTGTTTGTCATCAAGGAGTGCTCTTTAATTTAACCCGGTATGGTCCATATATGACACAAGCTGACAAAGTACAGATCCAGATAAATAGAAAGCCAGAGTTTGATCATTTAACACGTGCTCAAGCATATCAGAGAGCTCTAAAGAATTTATAAGAGACAGCTACTCGATAGGAATTCATCGAATACGTACGCTGTTGACTGATCACACTAATAAAAAGAAGATATTAAATGCTAACCACAGTCGGATAGAAAATGAAGTTTGCAAAAAAGTTTCAGAAAGTCCTTTCTGAGGAAACCCTTCCAGATGAATGGATTCAAAAAGCTATCAGGTACAAAGCTCTTAAGAAGATTATTAACCGAACCGTCACAGAGATGGAAGAGGTTGGTGTTAGTAGAGAGGATATGTCTATCAACTACGAAATATCCAAGCTCCACAGGCAAATCAGGCCTGTTCTCCGTATGAATGTTTCGCCATTGGCGGAAAGTCTTATAACTGACAAGCTTGATAAGCTTGGATATGAGTATGAAGTCAAGCCATTGCAGTCAAAGCCGAGCGCAGATACTCTTAGTGATGATAATACTACTGAATCAGCTTCAGATGATCATAATGTAGGTTCGGACATCTCGCCAAAATCTGAACCAATTACGGAAAGCACAAATGAGATTGATAGTGAAAGTGTTGACGATGTGCATACGGCTCAAGAAGAGACGGCCAGAAGTGATGAGGATGGATCTGAGAATAAAAGTACATCTGTTTCCACTATCATTACAAATAACAAATCTAATGCTAAATCATCTAGCATGACTCCCACTGCTTCTGTTGAAAAGATTAATCACAGTGGTTTACAACAACTTGAGAATGAGGATTCTCATCAGAATGAAATTATTACGTCTATGCCGATGGATGATGGCGCCCCTTCAATAGATGAAAGATCATCAGTGGAAACGTCGATTGAAAGATCTGCCGCTGCATATCTCTCACTCCCAATCACTGCTTCTCAAAGTATTTTTTCCACGTCAAGTGCAATGACAGCATTGAACCCATTTGATGACAAGCCATACTATGAAATTACGGTTCTGTTGCATCAAGATGCGAAGTTTTTCCAAATGCTTTATGAAGAAATAGAGGCATTGAATAACTTTACCGATGAGCAGGAGAGTGAGATTATCACGTGTGTTGAAAAGATAGGGTCGATTGTCGCCAAGACCTCCTCTCCAGAGGCAAAGAAAAGCGACCTGTATGTTTGGCGGAAAATCTTTCAAATCTATACGGAATCCCAAATCTTCTTTAGTACAATAGAGAGGTCAGCCGGGGTGCTTAGCAACACTGTGTCTAAGATAAGGTACGGAAAGTTCTTGGAGGAAATAGAGAAGCAAAAATTGGTGACAAGATTTAAAAGGAAGGAATCTTTAGAGGCGTTTATGGAGTTCAAGGAGTTGAACGAATCCATGTTGAAGGTTTCTAATTTCCAGGCGTTGAATATTATGGCCATTTCAAAAATCCTCAAGAAGTTCGACAAGCGCACCCACTTTAAAACAAAGCAGTTGTTTCCCGAACTGATGGAACAATCCGAGAAGATCGACATTTTGCAGAGTTCAATGGGTAGGGATATCTGTTCTATCGTTACTAATAGACTACTTAATATTGTTCCTCAAGTTGATGATTACCTTTGTCCTATTTGTTGTTCCGTTGCCTATAAGCCTATTCGGTTAGACTGTGGTCACACGTTTTGCGTTCGTTGCCTGGTGAAGTTGCAACGGAAGGGAGAAGATAGGTGTCCATTGTGTCGTAAAGATGTGGTTCTGAAAGCAGATGAAAACAACTTGGATGTGTCCCAAATGGAGTATCTTAAGATGTACTTCCCCAAGGAAGTGAAAAAGAAGCAGGCTGAAAATGAGAAGGAAATATTTAAGGAGCAATACGGAAATATTGTTGATCCTGATTCTAAGGCATGTGTGATAATGTAAGGTTAAAGGAATACCTACAAAAAAAAAAGAGTTTATTGGCTCTTGATCTATACTTTTCGTTCTTTCTTCGTGATATGCTTTTTATTTTATTCTTGTTTTTATCTGTGCTCTTGTGCTGTGCTTTAAACTTGTCATTCTGTAATTGGTTTTCCAGAATTACATTACTTTAGATCTTTTAGTTTTTGTTTTGTTTTTATTCTTGGTGTACTTTATAGATTCATGGTTTTAATCTTTTTTGGTTCAATCATCTCTTTTTAATATTCTTTGCTTGTAGCTTAGTTTGTAATTAGGATTTTTTTCCACCAAAATTATCATTTACAGGCTGTGCATGATTCAATTCTTTTATAATAAGGTTAACATGAAATTCCACTGTGAATAATTTGGTATCATTCACAACAGCAACCCCGTATAAAACACCATCCTAAGGCCACAATTTTCCAGCTTTTCCGGTATGGATGAAAAAGATGTCAATAGTAAATATGATCGACAAATTCGTTTGTGGAGTAGTCAAGGACAGAAAAGTTTAGGTCACTCCTCTATTTGTGTAATAGGCGCAAATGCAACTGCAAGTGAAGCATTAAAGAATCTTGTTCTTTCAGGAATTGGCGAGGCTGTTATTCTTGATGATGGCAGGGTGATTGAACAGAAAGATATTGCATCCAACTTCTTCTTGTCAAGTGGATCTTTAGGTGGAAATCGGGCAGAAGCTGTATCACAAAACATATCTGAAATGAACAAGGATGTAACGATATTGATTGAAAAGCGTCATTTGAAGACGATTGTCGATGATGCTTCCTTTTGGAATAAATTTGAATGTGTCATTTTGAGTGAATTTTTGTCAGACAATGATGTCTCTGATCGGCTTTTGAATGTCCTCTGGGAAAATAACGTCTGTTTGATAGATGCCATTAACGTGGGTTTGTATGGTTCGGTTCGTATTCAGATGCAGGAGCAGAACATTGTGGAGACCCATGATAACAATTTAGAGGACCTGCGAATTGATAGATGTTGGCCTGAACTCCAGGAGTATATTGACAGTATAGATCTAATTAACATGGATGACCAGGCCTTCTCGAATATCCCATATAGTGTTATTCTTTCGAAGATATATCAAGCATTGAATAAGAGCGAAGATCAACGGTTGTCGCCGTCGGCAGTTAGAAAGTATATACGATGCAATTTAAGACGAACAGGAGAGGAGACAAATCTAGATCAGGCCAGTGATAAGGCAGCAATTGTACTCAAAATATCAAGTTCCATACCTTCAAAGCTACAGGATATCTTTGATAATCCAAAAATTGAGCAAGACCCGCACAAGCTCAGTAGCTTCTGGCTACTTTGCAAGGCATTGAAGCTTTTCTATAACGAGTACGGTATTCTTCCTTTGAGCGGAGTTCTTCCAGATATGGAATCAGATACAGAACAATATATAGCCCTAAAAAAGCTCTATGAGAAGAAGTTTGAAGTGGACAAGAATAGTATATTACGAATTGTGCAAGAGCTCCTCGGAGATGAAAAAATTCCCTTTACGAGTTCTCAATTGACTGGTTTCGTGAAAAACTGTCGTTACATGCAGGTACACTGGGGTTCAAAGGATTTATTTAAATCTGAGGTACTCACAGACCGGGAGGATTCAGAAGAACTCCTCAATATCAATATATACATAGCTCTCATGTCTTCCAGGGAGTTTTTCTTCAAATACAATCATTTACCTACAATGCAGGATAGATCTAAGCTACGTGCAATCACCATATCATTATTGTGCCGCTATAGATCAGTTAGGGACTTTCCAGATGGTCTCGATAAAGTTTTGGACGAGCTTTGCAGATATTCCGGTGCAAGGATTCATAATGTGTCGTCATTGATAGGTGGAATAGCATCACAGGAGGCCACCAAGGTAATTACGGGCCAGTATGTCACTCTAGACAATTGCTTAAGTTATGATGGTATCCATTCACGAGCGATCACTTGGAAAATATAAATGTGTGGCAATATAAATCCCCGTACATGGATAAATAGAAATAAAAAAAAAGATATTGTGATCTAAACTGTATATAAGTTTGAGAGCCTCGTATATTTTAGGTGAGATTGGTAATTTTCTTAAACTTGTAATGTGCTCGTACCCCGAAATGGGGAGGGTCTCGCAATTTACCTTTATTTTTTTTCGTGTCGTATTTTTTTTCGGTAGACATACCTCATTAGTGCCGAGGCTATGTCTCCACTAACTAATTAGTTGCCTTTGAAAGACAAGTACCGACCAATTGTAACTCCACATTTAGGGATAAAGGGTAATGAAGTACTATTCAAGTGAGGTGAGCATCCCGTCGACGGATTTTTCCCGTTGGAGACTGAGAACAACAAAATTAGGAGCTCAAAGATGGAAATATTTGTCGGAGGGTACCGATTTGTCAAAGGACCCTCAAGATAACTGCACAAAGTATCTTTTAGGCGAAAAGTTTGCAACTAAGAGTTACAAGCAGAAAAGGACTCGGGCTTCAGAAGTGTTGGAAGATGGTGCCACATTTTTCGCTGAAATTCAGGATGGAGTGTCGGGTACTTGGCCCAACCAGTATAAAGGTCCCATGTTTATGACCATTGGTTATGTTGCAGCTGCTTATTTTTCAGGCAAGGAGATTCCAGAGGCCAATCGCAGAGAGATGATTCGTTATTTAGTCAACACATCACACCCTGTGGATGGTGGATGGGGGCTTCATGAGCAGGACAAATCGACATGTTTTGGTACTACGATGAATTATGTCATCCTCCGACTTCTTGGACTTCCTGCTGATCATCCGGTCTGTGCAAAGGCACGTAAGACTCTTCAAAGATTGGGTGGTGCCATTGGATGTCCACATTGGGGTAAAATGTGGCTTGCGTTGCTTAATTTATACAGTTGGGGAGGTGTCAATCCAGCACCTACTGAGCTTTTCACTCTTCCTTATTGGTTGCCTATCCATCCTATGCGTTGGTGGGTCCATACCAGAGCTATATACTTGGCTGCAGGTTATCTCAGTACTGCTAAAGTTTCATGTCCGTTGACCCCTCTTCTAAAAGATATCAGAAGTGAGATATTTACAAAACCTTTCGATGAGGTTGACTTTTCTCATAATCGAAACACAGTTTGCGGTGTTGATTTGTATTATCCTCATACTAAACTTTTGAACACTCTCAATTGGTGTATGGTGATGTATGAGAAGTACATTCGCCCACGCTGGTTGCAAAACTTGTCAAACAAACGTGCCTATGAGCTTCTTTTGAAGGAGCTTGAAAACACCACGTATCTATCAATCGCACCTGTTTCTGGTGCATTTACTGCGATTGTCCTCTTTGTTGAAGAGGGAATATATGGCACAAAGTTTAACAGGGTCTTTGATCGTATGTCAGAGGAGTTGTTTATGGGTCCCCAAGGAATGACAGTTATGGGTACCAATGGAAGTCAAGTTTGGGATGCTGCCTTTGCTATACAATGCCTATTTGTGTCTGGACTCGCCGAAAAGCCTCAGTATCAGAAAACTATAGAAGATGCATTCAAGTTTTTGGTAAGATCGCAGTTTGATACAGATTGCGTTCCGGGCTCGTTCAGAGAGGCCAGAAAAGGTTCTTGGCCGTTCTCTACAAAGGAGCAGGGATATACTGTGAGTGATTGCACAGCTGAGGCCATGAAATCCATTCTTCTGGTCATGAATAGCGATGCATTCTCATATTTGCATATATTGTTTGATACCGGAAGACTCCATTCGGGCATCGATGTACTTCTTGGTCTTCAGAATGTTGGTTCCTTTGAATTTGGCTCTTTTGCATCATATGAGCCAATTAAGGCAACGCCATTGCTCGAGGCTATCAATCCTGCTGAGGTCTTCGGTAACATCATGGTTGAATATCCTTATGTGGAATGTACAGACTCATCCGTCCTTGGTTTAATATCATATTCTGAGAGTGAGTATTACAGAGAAGCAGATATCAAGCGTGCCATTAAGCGTGCTATTCAGTACATTATAAAAGCTCAAGGAATGGATGGCTCTTGGTATGGCTCATGGGGTATTTGTTACACATATGCTGGAATGTTTGCTCTTGAAGCTTTGTCACATGTTGGGCAAGATTATCATAACAGCGAAGCTGTCCGCAAAGGATGCGATTTCCTCGTTAGACGACAATTGTCTGACGGTGGATGGGGTGAAACCATGAGATCCAGTGAGACACACACTTATATTTCAAGCAAGAAGTCGTTAGTTGTTCAAACAGCCTGGGTTGTTATTGCCTTGCTACTTTCCAAGTATCCTAATAAGGAGGTAATTATGAGTGGTATTGCGTTGATTGTTTCCAGACAACAGCCATCTGGTGAGTGGCTATATGAGGCAGATGAAGGTGTTTTTAATCACTCGTGCGCTATCCAGTATCCAAACTACAAATTTGTTTTCCCTATAAAAGCACTTGGGCTATACATTAAGAAATATGGCGACTTTAATTTATGACTTGCTGATTAGATTAACCTTTTCATTTTACTGTTGCTAACTCTTTTTACAGTTTTTTTAAATTATTATATTTAAGATTCTTTCTGTATATAATGTTGAATTATCATCATGTGTCACACATGTTACTCCTTATTTCAACTTCCCGGCCAGTCGTTGTCTTCTCAGCTTCTGCGTATTTCCAACGAGGTTCTCCACGTATTCCGAAAATAAATCATAGTCTTTTTGGGCCTCAGATACTCGTTTATCCCAACATGAAACCATCCGCAAAAGTTTCACTTTGGTTTCTACTAAGGTTTGGAACTCCTTTTCTAGTTTATCTGGATCTTGCTCAGAAATAGCTTTATAATATGATGCTGGTTGGAGAACGCCGTAGAACTTCTCGATTTGACTTTCTGTTTTGTCCAAAACTTCGTTTAATTGCTCGCTTGTAATTTGAAGATTATCAAATGGTATAATTTGATGTCCAAGAATTTTCTCCATGCTTTCCCTGTCCTTTGGATTAAGATCAATACCTCTAAAACTATCAAAACTTTCTTCCTTACTCGGTGCGGTTTCATCTAAGTTTATCGGAATCTGTAGGTTCAATAATAACTGTCTACGAATAAATGATTTCTTCCAATTAATCTGTTGTAGATTTAATGGTTGCTGAGTTAGTCGGTCGTATAGTGTTTGGCATCTTTCACTTAATAGTATCCCGGGGTGATTCTCGTTATCTGTGGCATTATGTCGTCCTTCCGTCTCGTTTATATCCTCATCTTGAATTCCAATCATCTTTCGCATGAGTCCTTTAATTCTTGGCGATTCAGGATCATAATCCTCTTTGAATTTTAAATCAATGCCAATCTTTGTACAATCTGGAACATCTGATTTCTCGTTTCCGGTATCCTGAAAATCGCCAAACCCTTCATCATCCTTATTACTTACGGATTCCTCTTCTTCAAAGTCCCCAAAATCATCTTCCTCGTCTTCTTCTTTCTCCTCCTTTAAGTCATTGTTATTTTTAGCATTAGCTCCCTTTTTGCCAACAATACTATCACTGTTTTGAGTTTCCTCCCCGCTATCGTTTCCTTTTACGTTCAGAAAGCCATGATCCTCGTTTATGTGCAAAATATTTTTCTTTTCTGCATGTTTACTATCAATAGTATTTATCTTGCTCCTAGCCTTAACATCTCCTGTTGTCTTTGAATCCTGTGTCTCCAAATTATTCACATAAGCAATTCCTTTGGGATCAACTACAGATCTAGCGTTAGCATCCTCTTCTTCCTTTTCTGGCTGTATTTCCATTTCCTAAAGTTCTTTTTAACAGACAGCACCAACTTTATCAAATGTAAACCTTAAATATTTTTGTATTCAGACTGAGAAAACATCTGTTTGCCGCAAACCTTGTTACTACTGAAAATTGGCAAATATTCTTGTTTATCCGCAAATTATCTTAAATATAATTTCACACTTTGCAACACCGTAGGCATCAAACCAAAGTTATGTCACATAGTGGAAAAGTTCAAAAAGCGTAAACCAAGAAGGAGAGTACTGATACTTACTTTCAAAAAAAAGTAATTAAAAAAATAAATGCGATCTCCGAGGATTGAACTCGGGACCTTCAGATCTTCAGTCTGACGCTCTCCCGACTGAGCTAAGCTCGCATTGAATAACAAATTACTAAGATCGTATATATTTAAAGTCATTATTAGGGAACTAAAAACATTGTTATTTTGTGTTATTTGCGGAGATTTATTTTGTTTGTCACCGTGTGGAATTTAAGACACCCAAAAGATACAGTTATCTTACTCATTTATAATAGAACTAAATTAGAATTCAGCGGTTGGGAAGTTCAGATTTTGAACCAAGTAAATATAATATCATATACTAATATTAATGACTTCTTTTAAGGAATACTCTGATGTGCAAAACTTTTTATTTTATTTTTTTCCCTTGGCTTTCAAGAAGCTCAAACATTAGCTAATAACATACATTTACAGTATTTCCAATGCACTTGAAGCAAACTATAAATAACACAAAACTCTTAAAAATGATATTATAAGAAGTTGTCTTTACTTAGAAACGAATCAAGCAAACATTGCTCTGCTGTGCTTGCAAAATTAACTGAGAGCACACAATGACTGTAGAAGAAATCATTTCATTAAAAGTCACATTTAAGATGCTATTTATATTGCCTTAGGTTTGTACCAAGGAAATTTCACCCAATGTTAATTGAGAATTTAAACATATGCATCTTTTTTCTTATGATTATTCTTTACACCTTCCTTATCTCTTTTAGTTTTTAGCTTCTCTTTTTTTTAATTCAAGACAATCTCTAATTAAAAATTCTATCATAAATAACCGGCAACAAAACCATCCCAACCAAAAATATTACAACACTGAACTTCTTTTTGTAACACAAAAGGCACATTATTTCAGTAAGATAACTTCACATATCAGTTTTAACATATAAATGGGACTGACTATTGGTCTATTATTCAATTAATTGTATCTTATATCTATTTTAAATACCAATGTTTCTAAATAAAACTAGAGTCAGACTACCTATGAAATACCATAAATATATAGTCAGATTTCTCAAATGAATGATGACACTTGGCACAGGGAAATAATTCGTTAGGCTACGTATTTATTCATGATGTCAATAAACTTTTTACACATTATACTTTTTTCAAGAAACAGTTATATATATTTTGGGTCCAATTGAGAACCAGCTCAATTTGTATTATTAACCTCCTCACATGTTGATTAAATCCTAATACAGATTATGGCTGAAATTAGCCTTCCCATATTAATAACCCATGCTTCTTAATCGATTCCGGGATAACCAATTATGGCTGAAATTAGCCTTCCCATATCAATAACCCATGCTCCTTAATCGATTCCGGGATAACCGTAGAGCCATTGATTTCATGGCCGATGAGGCCGGAGAAAAAAGAAAGCCAAACTTTTGGGGCTGCGTATGCGTAAAAGTTGTAGATCCAACCAAAAGTTCATCACCCACGTGCTCACAAATAGGGACAAAATTTCCAAAATGGGTAATAGCGTTACATACAAATCGCGGCTAATCGTAAATACGCATTATCATATACAATATAGACGAAACCAATTTAATATTTTATCTTCTAAGGCTTGAAAAATAACATGGATCAATGAGAATAAAGAGTAAAGTTTCTTTCTCCGGTTCTGTGCTACAAGACACAATTCACAAAATATAAAAGGGAGGCAAGTGCCGGAGGTTGGGTTATTAGAAACTTGACTGGGACTAGAAAGCACCTTAAAAGAAAATTAGGCTCTCTTTTTCTTCCTATTCTATAAGAGTTAGATAAATAACAAGAGATCTACAAAGCTCAATATGCTTTTTTTAGTACCATTGCTCTTAGTTGGAGTTGCTTTGGCAGACACAACAGTTCAAATAGACGGTACCGATTATATTGATTTAGGACTTCAGGGATTTGGATATGCTGCAGCTGATGCCAGAGATAAATTTGGTGATACCATTTCATTTGGATCTTCTGTAAAATATCAAAAAGATTCCCTACAACAAACTGAGGATGGTAATTATACGTTCATAACATACAATCTTCCAGATAGGGGTTGGAATGTGAATGGAACTGTGGACTTTTCCAGCAGGATCTACAAGTTCCAAGTTACATTTTACGCAGTCAATGAATCGGCCACTCCAAATATTGAGTGGACTTACCTTGACTCTATTCTCTTGAAGGATTTCAATGGCAACTATTTGACTGGTTTAGATGCTAATACCACAGTGGAGATGAACGGTTTCAACATTCCAGGTGTGACGTATCATGGAGATGGTTGGGGAAACAACTTGAACTCAAGTAGTACCACCACACGTGTAAGTATGGATTCTGAGGCATTGGCTTTGATTGAGGGTGATATTGCTAATGGATTCTGGATTAGTGATGAATACGGACCAGGATTATTTAGGTTTGATTCGAATGGTCAACTTCAGGAGTATGTGACTGCACCAAACTCTATCTTGCCATATGTGGATGGGAAGATTAATTTCTCATCAAACAATAGCCCTGTTTGGGACAAATATACCGTCGCTGATCCTTCTTCAGGACGTGAGGACAACCATGGTTATGAGGGAATGGACTTATCTTCAGATGGAAAGACCCTATATGCTCTTCTTCAGAGCGCCGCTATGCAGGAAGGTGGCGATAAGGACAAGTACTCCTATAATGCTCGTTTGATGAAATACGATTTATCAAGTGGATCCGCTGTTGCAGTTGGAGAATATGTTATAGTCCTCCCAACTTATGTGAATCCATCCAGTGGAAAAACAAAGACTGCTGCTCAGTCTGAATTATTGTACGTCACAGATGATGTGGTGATGGTTCTTCCTCGTGATTCTAGTTTAGGTAGAGGTCAGGATGATGGAACAAATTCAGTTTACAGACACGTTGATCTTTACTCCCTTAAGAATGCCACAAATATTCTTGGTCAATATGATAGTGAGAACGATCAAATTGCATCATCTCAGGGTAAGTTAGTTAGTGGAATCACACCAGCTACCCATTACGAGTGGATCGACATAAACGACAATTCCCAATTGAACAAATACGGTGTCCACAACGGAGGTGATGATGACTCCACATTGTTGAATGAAAAATGGGAGGGCCTTACCCTTATTCCAATCCCTTGCACGACCGATGAGTATTTCCTCCTTGCAGTCTCTGACAATGACTTCACCACGACAAATGGCTGGATGAACTTTGGAAAGACTCCTTTTGACTCAGGAGATAATTTTGAAAACCAATCGTTGATGTGGAGAGTCAAGCTTGCTGCTATTCCTCATAATGAAGGCACTTGCTCCTCATCAACCATATCAACCATCAGAACGTTCTCCTCTTCCATTTATGATAACAGCACAGTTAGTACTACTGCATACGTTAACATCACATCCAGTTTGAACACTGCCTTCCTCAATAGCACATCATTCTCTCTATCCTCAACGCAAACATCATTTGAAAATAGTACCACCTCCCAATATGATGAGAGCACAGACGTTGCAACAACAGTCATTTGCACGTTGAACAAATATTCCGGAGCTTTGCTAAAAACCGGTGTAAGCAATGCAGACAAAACTGCAACGGCAATTGAAACCATCACCAGCTGTGAAGGAGGATGTAGCAATAATTCTAAAGAATCATCCTTTGTTTCAACGGCCGTGGGTACTTCAACAGCATCAGCTGCTTCAACAACTGCCGAAGTGAGTGCATATGAAGGACTTGCTGCCTCAAGTACTATTCCAGCTATGACAGTGTATGCGTTAGTTATTGCTTTAACCGCATATCTTCTCTAGCGATAGGACATTTTTTTATCTCTTGTACTACGTATGAATCCTTTATTTAAACACAAAAACAATAGTAAACTTATATTGCAAATACAAAAAAATGAAATAGTAAAAAATAAAAGCAAAAAAAAGTGGTGGCCAAAATAGTAACATGAAAAGATAGAACACTGTTTATTTTTTCTTCCTGAAGAGTCCACCAGCAGTTCCAAACACTTTTCCACCAACTTTTCCGGCAGTTCCAAGGACTTTACCGGCACCCCCAACACCCGTGGAGAAAGGATTTTGCCCGCACCATTCAACACCCGTGGAAAGGATTTTGCCCGCACCATCAACAGCCATATTTCCAACATTTGGAAGCTTCTTCTCAGGATTTAGAACCGTATGGTAAGCAGGCTTAAATAGACCCTCAAGGAAGATCTGACCGGATGGGCTTTTCTTCTCATCAGAAAGCGTAAACTGGAAACCCTGCCAGTCTTTTGCAAACGGGTCGATATTAGAAAGGGAGAAACTATACTCACATAAGCTGTCATCAGCCTCGACACCAAAGTCCCAGTCAATGACCTTTATACGAATAACGGAACTCATTCTGTTATCAATGCTTACCTCAGTCTCCTCATTCCACTCAGGGTTCAACGTCTTCTTTTTAGTCTTTGTCTTGAAGAATTCATCATCATTAAGGTAAAGCTTTGTGAATGGATCCGACTTTCCATTCGAGTCTGCGGATGGCAAACCTTCAGCACGAAGAATCTTTAAGTGAAGCGTACCAGAATTACCAATGGAATCTGCCTCAGGTAGACTGCTCATTACAACAGGTATAAAACGAGTCCGGATCTTGATCTTACAAGAGCTACCTTCACCGATTTGCATCACTGTCACCTTGTCATAGCTCTGCTCGACAAACTTCAATGTTGGAATGGTCATCTTGCAAATGGCATCCGACTGAATGTTAGCATCTTTCTTCTTGGCCAGCTGGAATGTCACGGTAGAAAACTTACTTAGCTCCTTAATCATGGCATCTCCGGTAAGAGCCACTCTGGTATTCCGTGGACCAACCCTACTCGAAGAAAGGGTTGCATAACCTTGCATATCAAAGAAAACTTGCAAATAACCATCCGATGGGAATTGTCCTTCAAGAATACTGAAGACAAGAACACCAGTGTCATGCTCTTTCAAGTGGTCTACAGTAAGTTCCTCACTCTGCTTCTCATCCTCGATTTCCTCTAGCTCATCCTTAAGCTCAGCAATTTGTTCGGCAGCTTCAACCAAGCGTTCCTTAGCCTTCTTAACTTTACTGCTGAACTTAGCAGTTTTCTTCTTCTCCTTGGCCTTAACTTTCTTCTCCTTTTCTTTTCTCTCAGCTTCCTTGGTCTCAATCATCTCCTTGATTTCGGAAATACGATCAGTACGTTCTTTGGCCTCCAAAGGTGTGTGAACGGACTTGCATGAAAAGAATGCTAAAGAATACTCGATAGATCCATGGATGTCATTCTTATGAAGCAAGGAATCAGTTTCAGAGTCTCCAACGGTCTCAACCGGCTCTCCCTTCTCATCGTAATCAATAAATTTATCCAAACGAACTTGGAAGGATCCCAAAGTTCTGTCTCTGGAAGTTCTCTCCATAGACATGGCTTCGATCTTGATTCTCTGGTTTGGCGACGAAACTGGGATGTAAATTGATTCGTTGAACACAGGATCCAAAGTAGAGTCCATAGCCAATGTACGTCCTCTTTGAACTCCGTTAACCATGAGTCTGACGTAAGGGTCAACCTTGCCAATATTTTTGAGGTTCATTAGGTCATTTGCCTTAGAGATGAACACTCTGACGACACCAATAGGCTCTGTGTATCCAATAGCTCCGGCTACACCTGTCATGTGGACTGAATTCCACTCACAGGAAAGTTTTACTTCACCAATTCCCCTGTTCATTGGGAACCACTCGTTTCCAACATATGAAGCATCAATAATATCAGTCAATTTGATTGTTGCAGAACCAACAAGGTTAGACTTGTTATCCTTTGGATCAGGCTTCTTTGTTGGATCACGAAGAAGAACTCTGACCGACGTGTTTGCTCTGTCCGTAACAATATCCTCGTATGGCATGCTCCAGGAAGCTTCCTTCGACTTCTTAACAGAACCAGAAGTCAATTTCTTCTCTCTGTTGACGTAAACTTCAGTATAAACCGATCCGGGCTTCTTCTCGTCCTCACTGTAACCACGGGCACCAAGTAGTTTCAAGTTCAAAACACCAGTATTTAAATCAGGAGGTGGTAAGTAAGAGCCATCGGGCAAACGCGAACCTTGCAACGATCTCATCAACTTTAGGCTGAAGCTGATCTGACCCGCAGGACGGTTGTTTCTCAAGACAGGAAGTGTAACATCATCAATCTTTCCCTTGGCCATGATATCTTCCAAGTCGTACAACACAGCACCCATAAATTTATCTTTCCGTCCATCGGCCTCGTTCTCATCATACAACATGATTGCCAAAGGCTCGGTAGAAGTCTTGAGCATCACATTAACACGCTGGTTGTAGACAGGATCAACGGTATCAGGAACAACCTTAGTTTTACCAAGAACCTGTTCACCAAATCCAAAGGTGAAGTATGGATCAATCGTGTTGTTGAATGTATCAGCACCTCTCAACCCCTTGGCGTTCTTAATATTCAACTCCAAGATACCAAGAGCTCCTCTCATACCGTTACCAGCCAACAACTGTTCAAGATTCACCTGGAAAGAAAGCGGACTGAAGAGCATGGGGCCAGCAAACTTTTTCACCATTTCATTAAGGAACATGTACAAGCCCGGAAGACTAAACATTTCTAGTGAAAAGATCGAACTTCCACCAACTGGGACTGTCACAGCGTCAAACTTTGGGGCTTCCATGAGGGAAACGTTAACGGTCTGAATATGAGGGAAGTTAGCCATCATCCGTAAACGGATACGGATCTTCGCCCTAAACGAGGCGTCAGTTAAACGGAAAGGAATAGTCAATCCGAATAGCTTAGCTTTCAAGACAAAGGTCTCGTTTGTGCGGTTTCGAAGCTGCTTATCTGTAAGATCTGCTGTCACATTAGGCACAAATGAGACCCACCAATCCATCACGGTGACATCATTACCAGTTCTAGAAAGCGTGCGAACTTTATCAACACGAGGAGGTTTAGTTCCAATGGTAAAGGTATGGATCCAGACCTGCTTGATAAAACCTGGAAGTGGGAGATTAGCAAGAACAGCATTACCCTGTTCACATACTTGCTCAGACACAAACGGTTCTACGTTAGGCCACAGTTTCTCTAGGAACACATTGAGCCAGTCCAAAGACTCGAAATCGTCCTCGATCGCGGCAACAGAATATTCACGCTGGGCCTCAAGTCTGATCTTCTGCCTGTATTTACGGATGCATGATCTATAGTAGGCTGCAACTGGGAATGTCACAAAGAAGACTGGTCCAAGGAAGAACTTATAATGTCCGAAAACCCAGCAAATTATGGCACCGAGTGTTAATGCAGCAACAATGTGATACCAATCTCCATAAAGCCACTCTGGAAGACGCTCCTCAAGAAATGTGGTACGTGTTAAGAGGTCCATGATATCATCCGTGGGTGTCAATTGATCACCCTTCTGGTATCCACTGACTTCTTTCCAACCCCTGAAAGCTGCTGGATGCACACTGGACTTTGCCTCCAGCTTTTCTTTCACCTTGTTGAGCAACTTCTTATCGAGTGATGGAGAAACAGGACCCATAACGTTCAACTTTGCGTGCGTCTTTTGACCTGAGACATCTGATGTTGATGTTGCTGGTGTCGAAGACGTTGGCACAGACCCTGTCGGGGTTTGTGATGATGATGCTTTAGACGAGTGCTATAAAAAAAACAGAAGAACGAGAATGTATTAGTATAACGAAACAAATCAGATAGGGGCTACAGCAAGGAGAACTTTTGAGCAAGTCAATGCGTATATCATTTCATAAAAGGCTCAATTGGTAGCATTCCGTCAAAAATGAAAATGGAAAACAAACAAAACCAGAAAATAAAAGACGGTTGTGGGCCAAGACAAACACATAAGGGGCATATGCTTGCTTGAATAAACCAAATAAACCAATATATTCGCTTAAACAAACAAGACAGCAATCACTAGCTTTCATTAGATCATATAATGTTCACTAACCCTCTTCAAAAATCCCACTACCGACTTATTCTGACAACCAATGTGTTCAAAATGTTCCTGCATCGAGCTTCTCAAGAACCCAAATATAGATCAAAACTTACCTCTTCCATTGTTTAAGATTGAAGAGTCACTTGTCCTTATTGATATACCCTTGTTAATTGATGGTACAGAAAACAGCAAATTGAGAGAGTTGTGTTAGGAGTAGAGATTGAATATGTGGGAAAGAGAGAGATTGACCTCAATTGGAAGGAGATAATAAAAATAGAGTGAGGGAAAGAAAAAAAAATAAATCAGCATAAAGAAAAATACCGTGTGGCTTGAAACCAGAAAGAAAAGAAGGAAGGAAAAAAAAAATAGAACTCTGCAGTATTAAGTAGATTTTGGCAATAAGAGGATAAGGAAGCATGGAAGCAAAGAAAATAACAATCGCTGCATAGCAACACATGCGAAAAAAAAAAAATGTTTTATGCAATGCGGTGAAAATTAGAAGCCGGCAAAGCCCCTGTATAAAAACGCAGAACTGTCTGTAGTGATGTAAGGATGCACTGATGCTAAGCAGGCTGGGATGCAGGAGCAAGACAAGGTCGGCAATTTATAGAATAACATATCTGATTTGACAGTTCATGTATTTTAACATGGCTTTATTTCTCACATTTTAAATCTATTGAAGTATAGAGGGGGGGTAAAGAGTAAGAAAAAAAAAAAACTGGACCTCCCATAGCTTGCTACATTTTTTCTTCTATGGCCATTATTAGTATTCGTTAAATTCATTCTCTATAGGTCTTAAGTAAATATAACGTAACGGGTCGAACTCATCTCTGAGAGTTTGCAGACTCGCTTGTCATCATGTGATGGTGAAAGATCCGACCAGTCTGTAGCTTCACGTGGTCCGATAAGGCGGACGATGACGAAAGGTTATGGATAAGCTTCACTGCAGATAAATGGATCTGGGAATTTGCACTGGAGCTCGAATTGGACTTTGACATTGCTGTAGAGCTTGTAGAGCTATTGGGAGTGGCCCGAGGAGATTTACTAGTGACATTTTCTGGAGCTCGCAGTTTCTGCTTGCCGAGAAGGCGTGGCATAAAATCGAAGACCGCATTTGTCTTCTGTGAAAATGTGTGCGAAATATGCGGCCAACCTTGCCGTCGGTTCATAGTCGAAGAGGATGTTTCTGAAGACAAAGTTGAGGGTAACGAATCTATGGAAGCATTAGTCGAGATCGATTGATCAACAGAGCTAACAGACTTGTCATTTACAGTACTCAGTTGTGAGCCGTCAGGCTTACTACTAGACGTCGAAACACCATTTTTTCTCCATTTTCTTCTCTTGAGTGCTTTGCCTCCGCGCTTTTTACCTTTCCTTCCATAAAACCGCAAAAAACCAGCGCGGTGAGGTTCCGGGCTTGCAATTGCTGGAGAAAGCATTGGAGCACGGGAGTCCGCACTCATCACTCCCTCGTCCGTACCGTAAAAGACGATTCCAGCAGGGCCTCTTCTGTTATTGATTTGCCTGTTATTAGATACCAAGTTTCTGCTATCCATATAAGCTTGGTTTGGCACCTTTGATGGATTTTCACGCGCCTCTTGCTTGGCAACATCAGATTCAGCGCTCCTTATAAACTGCCAGTACACATTCTGCCGGAGCAAGGAAAGAACTAACTTCTTAGCTTTAAGCAAAGCCTTTGGGTTATGCAACCTTTTCTTACCATCTTCGATCATCACCGAGTTAATGATTTCGTTCGGCAAGTTAAGCTCACACGCGGCGTTTTTCTTGCAGTACGTGACTATGATTTCTCTCCAGCAGCGCTTCACTTCAACTTTTATACGCCTTTTCTCTTTGACAACCGATGAGGAAGAACAGCTGGACTTAGTGGAAGCTGACGAACCAGATTTTTCACTACTGGCGTCGCTTTTGGTAAGGTCTGGAAATGTGCGCACGTTAAGGTCAATACCGAATATCGCATTTGAAGGGGGACAAGCAGAGCCAGAGTTGATTTCGGCATTCTGACTGGTGACACTGCGGTTATATTGGTCGAGATCAACTATGGAATTCACGTCGTTTAGATCGAGATTCTTGAAGGATTCGTTGAGATTCGACGCTGTTGAAGAAACCGCAGATGCTGCGTTCGATGAAGTTACTGAGGCTCCATCCGAAGGGGACACCCCTTCAGGATAAGGCGGAAGTTTATTCGAATGAGGTAGAAATGGAACAGGTGATTGTGTGGCGGAAGAAGAAGCTGTAGAAAGCTGGGCTTTCGCGGGTGATGAAACGGATATCGGGATTGTTGGTTCCGTCTTTGGTGCAAAAGAAGTAAAGGATGATCTGACGTCAGTTGGAGAAAGTGGAATATCTAGGGAGGCAGAGAGTCTATGATACGATCCAGAGAAGTGGTGAGCGAGCTCAAGTTGCGAAAATGTCTTCTGGAGTTTCTCAGATGGCATGATTCGTTTCCAGTTGCAGGAAAGAACGCTTTGAGCATCGGAACTGCGGCCCTTAATTCGTGCAAGGTCGTCCCAAACCTGGCTATAGTGATGTATATCAATGAGGAACTTCAGATTTTCGGAACAATGTGCCTGGAAAACAAAGTCTCGAAACCTTTGCGGGCTGAAGAAATGCTGATATTTGAGATTAGCGTATGGCGCACTGAATGAACCGTCTTTAACTGTGAGATCACCAGCAATATCACTAGCGGTTATTTTGCACGAGGCAAACTCCGGATATGACATTCTGATCAAATCCTCAAGAGTTGGTATCACATAGTCTTTGTGCCTATGCTTGTGTGCGGGACAAGTTACTTGTTCCCCTTTGCTTTCCGTAGTGTGCATATTCAAAGCTTCATTAGATGACTAAATCTAGAATAGGTACCTTTTCCCTTATGAAGAAAAAACTTGGTTGTACAGTTTGCGAAAATGGGGTTGGAACACGATGCAATGAATGTAGAAACTCTTAACTTGAAAGCTTGTGATAAAGACTAAAGACTTAAACTTGAGAGCGATTCTTTCTTCTTAAAAGACAAGAAAACAAAAACGTCCTTGGTAACAACAACAATGATATTAATAATACAGACCAAATGAAGGGTTCAATGGAATAGAAGTGAAATGTGGCAATTAGCGGCCAGAACAAATGATAATAGAATAATATCGATGCTGATGGCGGCTTGAAACAATATGTGAATTGACTTGACAGGGGCAAAAATAAAATATGTGTTAGATGAAATCAGAAAAGAAAGATAACACTGTTTGAGAAAGTGTGACAACGATGTTATGCGAGGTAATTCAAAGTCTCTGTTTGGCAGATGTTATCGAACTGAAATCAAGCCTGTACCTTTGCGATGCTGCTTAGAGGAACTGTCAGAATAAAGTTGAATTTAACTGATAGAGGAGGATGTGCGAAGATTTGCCGAATTAAACGAAATTGTGGAATGATATGTACACATGAGAGGGAGAGAAGGGAAGAAAGAAAATTGTGTGTGGGGTGTTCTGCGATTAAGTACGAGTTCTACTTTTTTTCCCCCCTTGATTTTTTTTTCTGCCTGTCATTAAGATGATGGTGATTAATATGAAATGGCACAACCGTTGGGAAGAAGAAATGCTCAGAATGCCCAAAACGGCTACAAGTAAAAAAAAAAAAAACAAGTTAAAAAACAATGAACAAACAAAAAAAACAAAGAATTAAAAAAAACGATTTGCTGAGAAAAAGAAACGATTCCTTTTTGACTGGTGGTGGTACGGAAAAAGTGGTGGTTTTCAAAAAATTTTTAGAAGAAAAATTTTAAGCGCGAACGAGACTGTAGAAGCCACTAATAGAACAAAAGCACGGCAAAATACTTTAAACAGTTTATTGACATCTTTCTACTGCATTCTGACAGACCCTCTCCTATTGTTTACCTTTGATACTAAATTTCTTGTCAATTTGGAATATACCATTAATCATTACATTTAAATGTAGATTATTCTCACACAAACCGTCTGCTACTATTTCATGAGATAGAGATATCACGGTATTCTTTCGGACTTTCTATGGGGAGTGAAGTGATTAATAAGAAGAAGATATGGTTAAAAGTTCTCAAACCCGAAACGATCATGTGGTTAAACTGCATAGAAGTTGCCCGAAACAATGTAACTTAAATAGCAATTATTTGGAGTTGTAGCTGGCGGAACAATTCTCTTTTCGGAACGAGCACGGAACTAGGAAGACAACGAAAAAAACGAAAAAACGAAAAAAAAACAATATTGCCCAACAGTGGGGACAATTTTATGATTGTTTAAAATTGGAGGAAAGGGATGCAAACAACGTTTCTATGCTTATAGTTCAATGTATATCAAGAAATACAGTAAATTGTTTACAGGAGCAAACGGGAAGATGAAATGCCAAGAAGCGCTCTCGAACTTGAGAAAGGCAATATGCTGATAGGTGGTGCGTAAGCACATTTGTAGACAAATATTAAAAAGCAAATATTAAAAAGCAAAGCAGCCTTACCTCGGTTATCTGAGACGAAACTCTTAATCTATAGTAGTACTCGTACTCCGGGTGACCTGCAATTAACTAATTTCAGTGTCAAAAAAAAAAAAAAAAGATCTGCGAAAATTTTCCTGTGCCGAGGATCCAGACAGAAGTATGGGAGAAAATACGTGGTTAAGTCACATATTAAAACAAGCAGAGACATACGGGTTGAATAGAACAACACCTTTGCTGAGCTCGCAATGTGCTCTCTTTCATATTATTTTATTTTTTTTGGGGTGAATTTCCTTACCGCATGGGAACAGAGACACTAAAAGTGATGAAATTACTTAGAAGTTCAAAAAGCATGATAATCCTTGTAAAGCCAAAATCACGAGATTCTGGGTTCCATCCACACACAAAAAGTTTTTTCACAAGAATGTTGCGAAAATCTGTTGGAGGTAAACAGATATGAACATTGAGGGGAAAAAATGCACACAAAAGAGCAATAGCAATTGCTGGCAAAATAGCACTGGGAGAAAGAAAAAAAAAACAGCAACAGCATGGAAAGACAGAAAGAACCAGAAATAAATGAAGCAAACAAGAAAGACAAACAAGTAAAAAAAATGATTACAGAACAATAAATTACCAACTCAGCTTATAGAGACGAAGGGGGAAATTTTTTTGGCGAATCCCTATTTCTTCGGTTCAATTTCTATGAACACCCATTAACCTTTTCTCACAGTAGATGGAACGCACTCATTAATTATTTGAAGTGATTCCAAATTGAAGCTACTTTGTGCCACTTTATCGTATAGTCACTGATGAGCGATTCTTCGGCCAAAGACAGCAGTAGCTCAAACCACGGTGGTAAACTCCCACCAAAGGACACTACTTCACAGATATCACCTTCCTCTTGTAACACAAATGAAACCCTTGCATCAAATTTAGCTGGTGCAAAACAGAATGAGTCTTGTGTTCAGGCTGACTCTAAAGGAAAGCAAAAAGACGAAGGACCAATCCAAGATACAGAAATACGTCAACGAACGGAAACAATCAAGGACGAACCAGAACTAATCAGTAGCGGGGAAGCGGCATTGAAACTCGACATAAAAAAACACAGCACCAGAAAAGAAGGCTTCCTTTCTACAAAGATCAGAAGTATCTCGGCTCATTTTGATAGAATTTCATCGGGTGTTGAACGAGCCAAAAGACGGAAGGAACAGAAACATCAGAAAGTTAAGAAAAAGTTGGAATCGTCGTCAACATTGAGAGAAAAGTTTCTTACGAAAAGGAAGAAGACGGCAAGTGCAACAGGCCAGAGGGTGACAAACCCTGGAGACATGCATTCGTACAGCAAGGGCCTAATCACACATGAAAATGAGAGATTTGTATTTGCCAATTCTGCAAAAGTAAAAGAGTTTGTGAGTGGTCAGCAAAATATCGCAAGGCAGATCCAAGAGTTGGAGAGGAAGCTCCCAGATGTTGATCTTGAAAAGAATCAAGTGAAAGCAGAGGACATTTGGAGAATATTTTCCAAATTTGCGCTTTTCGCTGATTTCTCAGAGCAATACAAGAATATGGACTTAAAGTCCATGTTTAAGCTTTTTGTATCAGAGAAGATCAGAAATGGTGTTAAAATAATTTTTGAACAGATGAGAGAGAGCCTATCGGCAAAGTATGCAGACATCACATTAGCAGCTTATTCTACTTTTGTTGAAGCACGGTCTTTTCTATACAGTCTCACAATGCTAGTGGAGAACCATTATCACAAAAATGCGTTTCGGGTTCCAACCTACGCTGTCAGATTAGAGAACGACGAGCCATTCTATCTCTTTCAGACTCTTCGGAGAAATGGCCTTGAAGTCAAGAATCAATTTTTAAGCAACAGATACTACGACTATATCGTGAGCTATGTGCTTGAGAAGGCTTTATCACTTTGGAATCTCTTCTCGGAGATTTTGCTTAGAGACCACGATGAGGAAGCCACCAAGAAGCTAATGAACTTTTTTTACGAACATTTTGAAACTGAGTTCATCAAGCAGTTCCAAGTGTTCAGGTTCTTAAACATGCTAAGAAATGCCGCTTCGCTGATAGAGGTGATCAGAAAGTTGGACTCACATCTAGAATACCTAAAACTGCTGAAAGATTTAGCAGATGGTGATGCCATCATAAATCAATACTGCTTGACCATTAAGGAGTGTAAAACCTCGATACTGACCAACAAGATGCATTTTGAAGAGTTCCGGAAGCGTACGTTGAGTGTAAGACCTTTACCTGAAATCTTGGAGCTGGAAAAATTCATGTATCTCAAGTATAAGACTAAATCAGAACAAGAAACTAGCGCTGGACTGACTGAGATAAGATGCTCTACTGGTTCAAGTCCATTCGGCAAGAGAGACAGCTCAAATAGCCACAATTATTCCGGATACTCGTCATCATTAAGTCAGCCAACCAGCCAAAATAGAGCCCCAGAATGGGGGATTCCTCTTCTGCTTATTCCGCCAACATTTTCGCTTCTTCAATGGAGGCAGTGTATCATAAAGATCTACCTTGACTATTACCACGACGTTGCTAGTAATGAGCAAAATGTGCTATCGACATTAAGATTTCTGAAGACGGGCCACATAGTTCGTCGTAAACCAAGCATTCAGTATCTTTTTAATAGTCCAAATGCAAGAAATTCAAGAGTTGGAAGTAGACAGAATGGCGAAAAAACTGGCTTCAGCAAATACTTGGCTGAGAAATACGTTGCAGATGTCGAAAGTCTTAGAGAATGGCTCTCGCTTAAGACTTTCAACGAAGGGGTGATGGAAACTGTTGAGAAACTTTCTCATATACCCTCTGTGAACTCTATGCTGGTCGACGTGGTCCAGATAGTTGAAAGATGTATGAGAGCTTTAATGATAGTTGCAGATGGCATTCTGCAAAGCAAGATAGCCATTGTTGGAGGACCACATGATGTTGAGAAGCAAGAATTGATAGCTTTGATAAGTAATGCGTCCACTGCTTTGAGTCTGATTGATGACGGAAGTATTAACATCGACAAATACTTCAGTACAGCACTACATGCCTTAAGAGGGGAGGCTCCAAAGTTTCTAGCCCAGGAAAATGCAGAGTTACAGAAACTCATAGATGCAGAAAAAATTGATGGTACTTTTGTCCAGAGGTTTATTGAGTTGATTAGAGATTACATGATACATGGGATAAACAAGTTTGTATCAGAGTGTCTTGTGTTTGTTTCGGATAGAGTTAAAAACTTTGAGGTGACCATGTTTGACAATACACATGGATCCACTAGCATTCCTCTGGATCTTAGACTGCCAATATTATTCAATATATTTCTCCAGGTCCAGCAGGATGGTTGCGAAACCCCAACTACAAGTGGAAACAACATATGCTATACATTCTTCAACAGGATTTTTATCCACTTGATGTGTTGCACTTGTCCAGCTATATTGGAGCTGCCAGAGCCAACAGAAGCCTTTAGCATTCAGTTTGAAAAGCTACACAGCCGAATCAGAAGCTTTATCCTTTCTCAGTCATTGCTTGTATTGTTGGTTACATACTTTGGGCAGGAACCTTTGATCGGAATAGTAAAGACCCAAGGCACAACTAGGGAAACAAGGAAAGCTCTTTTTGACTTCCAGGAGCTCTTTAACAAAATGGAAAGCTTTCTCACCGATCACTTTGACGAAAGCGGTATGTATTCCGTCGACGAGTTTGTGAAACTACAGATTATTAGAATAATCAAGGAGACTTGCGGCTCAGGGCTTACTGGTGTCACAACTCAGGATAGAAAACAGATCGTCGAGTTGAACATCGACACAAACGTGATAATGGGATTGATAGACCAGTCGGTAAAGGTGAACATTAACGCAGATAAAGCCAATGCCACAGTTGCTTCAGTGTACACTAAGACAATTTCAAATGTGTTCCAGTTAGTTTCCAACAACGGAAAAGCTCCATCTGCTGCAGAAACTGAAGAAGAGTACTCGAAGCTCATTGGTCAGTTCTACAGAACGGATAATCTGGAAGAGTTGGTGACAAACATAGTTGTTGATTATTACGAAATATTCAACTTGTTTTATGGTATATACCAGGAGAGCCTAAAGGGCCTTTGGATGAATTTCAAAATGCAGATTGGGTCGTAAAAAGAAAATGGGGATGTCATTTTTTGTGCTAAGAGGTTGTAATTTAATGTGCATATACATTTCTATCTAATGACTCTTACAACGCAAGTAACCATTGAAATAAATGTATATCAAATAAGCCAATAGTAGTATTTTTACTTCTTGTATCAGAGATTGCAACTCGAAGAACAGGTATAAATCTGACTTAATGACTTTGACTATGTGTGATAAGCCTCCAAGAAAAAACTCTAACCGTGGCGTATAATTTCTCAACCAGTGAAAAATAAAGTAATGACTTTGACTATGTGTGATAAGCCACCAAGAAAAAACTCTAACTGTGGCGCATAATTTCTCAACCAGTGAAAAATAAAAAATAAAAGAAGATAACGCGACTCGCGACTTCATTCAATTCATGGCATCTGAAACAATAAATATACATTTGTACCAACCCACACTGTTCAGAAAGTGCTTGCCGAAGAAGAGCAAATACCAATACCAATACCAGGCCACCAAGAATTTGACAGAAATAAAAGCACAGCGGGTACTATAAAGCTTGGCAAATTCTGCTGAAGAACACACATTCCATCATAGGAGCACATCGTTTCCACAATTTAAACGATTGGGTTCCCAGATCATAATTAGGAAGAAAACACACTCATTTGTTTGATGCAACAGATCCAGACAAGTAAGAAACAAGACAAATTATAATAGGTATGAGTGAAGCTAGAAAATTAGAAACAACGGAAAGTCTTCTTGAAAGCTGTTTATATTTTGCAGAAGAAGCAAACCAATCAATTCAAGCAGCAACCAAAGAAAAGCCCGATTTTGGAATGCGGCGAGTTTTCGATGTGGTCTCAGAGTCATCCCTAAAGCAAAAAACACATCTTGTGAGTAACTACATCGAGCCTCAGCTCAAACAGGAAATTAGTGATCTTGATCGCCTTGTAGAACTATATGAGAAGAAGAAGAAGAATCTCGAAAAGCAACATGAAGTTTTCCGTCTCAAGATCGAGAATGCTAGAACAAACTGAAGGCCAAAGTTATGAACAGTTCCTTAGATTTTCGTGAATCCTACGCACGACTTTCTCCAGGCTATCGAGCTTTATGCTCAAGGAAAGCAATATTGGATCAGATGTGACCATCTCGCACTTTTCAAGGATATGCACAACATAAGGTTCATTCTGGTTATCCACATACGTGATACTTTGCTCTAGATACTTGCTTGCGCTTTTGAGTAACGTTGAAAGAGAAACATTGCCCGTTGAAACGAACATCGACTTTAACGCCGAGCCAAAGGAAGTGCCCGAATTAAGATTTGGTGCTGGATTTCCTGTTTCCTTGGAATAACTCTCACTCTCAGTGCCAGACCGTCGTTTTTCCCAGTCAAGAAGCCGTTGATATTCATCTGCAATGATCTGGTGCACCGACTTGGTCCTATCTTTGGAGATCTGAGCTCTCACATGGTCTGCAAACGAAATTCTATCCCTCAGGCTCAACATTATGCTCCAAGGTTTCTTAGTGACATGCTTGAGGCTTTGAAAATCAGCAGTAAGCTCGCTATTATTCACGAAGAAATCCAAGCTCATCTGCTGGGGCATCTCAGGCTCGAAGTGGATGCTTGGAGTTCTGTATTCGGGAAATATATATGCTGGGTTAGGCTTGCCTAGTGCCGATTTAGCTGCATTAATATGCAGCGCGAGTCTTTCGATGTACGAGAGGAAAACAAGCGGTGCAACTTCCGGAGCCTCAAGTGCTTTATCAATGGCACTCACGGCATTGTATATACGATCGTGGCAATCTAATAATTGTCGTATTAGTATTGGTTTCTGTTCAGTTTTGAGCTTCAAATCGTAGGGTGTACCACCGTTAAAGCTTTTCGCACGTATCGAAATATTGAGACCCACTATCTTATAGTTTTGCCGGCTGATTGTACCTTTCAACATTTCGGACTTGTGCGAAGTCAACGGTAACTTAAACACAGATTCATTATCCTCGGAAATCTGCCGCAGACAGGAATTGAGTCCTTCTTTTATCTGAGGCAAACGGGGACGTACGATTTCCTTTATGAGCCATGCCAATTCACGCTTCTTATTCATGCTAGCGGCTTTTTCAATTTGCTCAGCTGTGAGTTTCTCGTCTGCGAGCACCTGCGTTGTCATACTGGATTTGCGTGACTGGCTAGTAACACTTTCTTTAACGCAGTGTTCAATGCTGTAAATGGGAATACGATATTCTTGTTCCAATCAATGGAACTTTGATGGGATGTTTGTAGGAGTCAAACCCGTAGCAATGTGATGTAGCCACTCCGTTGTACGCCAGAATTAACAGTGGCAATGAAATTTATACCAAGAAGGAAAGATGTAATTGCTAAAGAATTGCTGTGAAGACAGCCAAGAAATGTTTAGATGAGGGAGAAGCAAAAAAAGTAAAATAAAGAACAAATTATTTAAACATGGCTGGAAAGATAAGCGGTTCGAATTCAAGGTCTGAAATTTTTTTATTTTTTTACGCGGTTTCATTTTTCATCTTTTTCTTTCAGGCTGTTGCGCGATAAAGATATGCCATCCTGAGCGCATAATTGGGTTTGGCTGATCTATCCAATGTCCACTTGTTACTTTCCTCTTTTGTGCTTTCTTAGGAAAACCTAGAGATTTTCATCGTTATCGATGGAAAATTCCACTAAGCCTAACATTATAGAATGAACCCGAACGAGCTGCCAAATGGGGACCAGGTATCAACTACAGCAAAATCGAGTTCCACATCACGTGAACAGGAAACTAAGAACGAGAAAAAGACACAACCTTCACTATCTTCAGCGATAGCATTCCATCCATTCGACTACTTAACTCCAACGCAAGACTTGGCTTCATTTAGCACACCGTTTTCTATTACGCAGCCTTATGAACATGTGGAGTCGATATTTGGAAGTTCAGGTTCTTCTGAAAGTACTGAGGCATTTCAAAACGAGATTCTCGACGTGCTCCGCAATCCAGCCGAAGAATTGAGTTACATATCATTCAAGAAACCGGCATTTAAGTTTACAAGCAAAGAAACAGACGATAGTGTATCAATTGAAGAGTTTGAAGATACACTAACTTCGTTTGAGAAGCAGATTTTACAGCTTACAGAGGATGTTTCTAAACGCGACTACATAAAACCAAGCTACAAGGTCAAACGTGTGAAACTAGCACAGAAATTCAACGAAACGGCACTTGAAAAACTGGAAATGAGTTTAATTGCTAGAGAGACAAACCAACAAAGGAAAAGAGCTAATAGTGATACTGTGTTTGGAAAAAAGAGGTTGAAAACAGATGATGCTGCAATCACCAAAAGCCAGATGAGGAATGTCTTTGATTCCGCAAAACTAAGACATGACTCGAAGTCTGAGTTCAAGTCCCTCCTATCGGAGTTAGCATGTTCCGATTCCAACTTTAAGGTTGTGTATAATCTTTCCGATGACTGCACAGTCACACTATTCTCGGTGAACTTTTGGATCAAGATGAAAAACTCGCTTTCCTTCTTGCTCCAGACACACGAAGAGATCCCGGATACAGAAATTGACATTTTGATTAGATTGGAGGACGAAATCCAACGGACATTTCTAGCTCTTAATTCTTATGACTGGAATGATTTGTTTGACAAAGACTACGGGATATCTTCAAAAAGTTTTGATTTTGCCACAATATTTATTCTAAGTTCTAGTACTCTTCTCTTAGTGCTCAATTCAGGTGTCAAAGACAAGCATTTGTTTAAAGAGAGTCTTTTTGCTCTTCTTTTTGAACTTTTACACAACATCCAAGGGTCTGTTCTTCCAATGTTTGAATACCAGGAAACGACATCTCAAACTTTACAGGTCAACGCTAGCCAAACAAGTAAATTGATTAAGAAGCAGGTGAAGCTCATCGAGCTAATAGGCGCATTTCTATCGAAAACAACGGTTGGAGACTCCATGATTACCCACATGGAATATTTCGCATTTCAGTACATTTTTGCAGATGCGACAGACTCTGAGGAAAACAAACTGGCTATTGATCTAGAAGAGCTCCGCAGGTGTTCATCCGATTTGCTACTAACTATCTCGAGGAAACATCCTGAACAATCTCAGTTCATAGTGAATGAGATGTTTGCAAACCTAGATAATATCTCTCAACTTAAGTCACGAAGCAGAAAATATCGTTTATCAAGAGGAATAAGCGTCCAGCACATCACTATTCTTTTGCTAAGGACTGTACAGGCAATGGACTGTTCAGATTATAGCTTTGAGAATGAATATTGGCGGATGACAGGTTCCGGGTCGTCCTCAAGGTACTCGCAAAATAAAGTGGTAGCTGAAATCACTACAAAGTTCTTCAAACATCTTGACAAGAAGATCAAATATTCTAGCGAAACATGTAACCAAATTGCTGTGGCGATAGTTACAAGAATCTCAATGGCACTAAATCCAAATGCTAAAAAAGTTATTCAAGGAATTGTTTCCGATTTGTTGGAGATGCTTACATACCCAGAATACTCGGCATCTGAACAAATTCTTAACTCGATAATGGTTTCCATGATATATATATGTGAAAATAACCTCAAGGAAAAGGCTCAAACACCCTCCCTAACGATGGCTTTTGATCTTGCAGGTATAATTGGATCAAAACTTATTAGTATGCGAAAGGACTATGTTGAACTTTTCACCGCCAAGATGTCAGTAAAAGAATTCCGCCAGACCAGCAGAAAGTATTTTTTGGAAGTGTTGAAAACTTTGAAAACTCACAACAATACTCAAGATAACAGCTTTCCCTTTTTCTACACACAGTACCTATCAATTTTAAAAGCCTTTTGTTCATCATTGGAACAGGAAGAGAAAAAAGTCACCGCGGACTCTCTTGAGGCGGGAAATAAGGATGTACATTTGAAGGGCCTGATTAGAGAGGTGAAAAAACACATGCGCTTGCTCATACAACTTTTGAACGACAATCCTATCGTTTTCAAGTACAAGCTAGACCATGAGCAGGATATTCTCGCCAACTATCGTGTGGTGATCCTCAACAGAAACCTTATAAACCAGTATAATCCGTTTATTTCACTCATAACCAAAAGTTTGATGGGTGATAAAGTCAAGCAGAGATCGCTAGCAATCAAAAGTTTATCCTTGTTATCAGACAAAGATCCGACAATAGTACAAATACCTGCTGTCAAGAAGATAATAGGAGCACGTTTGAAAGAGTCATATGCATCTGTTTGCAACTCGATTCTTGACCTCTTGGGCAAGGTTCTATATTCTCATCATGAATTGATAGGAGACTTTTACCAGATGATTGCGCCAATGGTTTCCAACCGGAGCGTGTCTGTGCGTAAAAAAGCAATTGGAATATGTACATATTTGTACAAGAATGATATAGATGTCAAGGTCAGGTCTACCATTTCGGAGAAGTTCTTGAAGAGGCTTGATGATGAGGACGATACTGTTACATATGAAGCATGTCAAGCACTTCTTTCCATCTGGTTCATATCAATTAATGATCGATATGAGAAAGCTCAGAGAAACTCATCTGTGTCCTTAAAAACTGAAGTTCTGGCCACAACTGATGTTATAGTTCAGGTGTTTAACAAAGGAGATCGCAATTGGGAGTACTTCGAGCGGTTCGTGAAGGAGAAGGTGCTAAATCCAAATGAGCTCAATGAAGGTATGGAAAAAGAGCTTCAAAACTCACTCTCACTTATGGTGGAGTTTGTACTTGAGTATATTACAGAGGATGCCATAATGATCACAGATTACGATAACATGAGACAGAAAATTAGCGAACTGATGAGATTTCTTGCCATCGTAGTCAAATCCGACGGGTCATCGATCACACAGGATCAACTTCTTGCCTTGCAACCATTTTTAACAGAAGATCTCAAGACTGGAAGCAATTTATGCTATTATACGTTGCAAATATTCCGCATTGCTTTACCCAACATGACGAATCTCAATGCACGTTTCATCGATGATTGTGAAACTGCCATAATGTCCAAATTAGGCAGGTTCGACTCGAAGGAACTGGAGGAGGCTGTTGCAAGTTTGTGGACTCTTTCCAAGAGAAACAGCAAAACGAGCATGGTTGCAAATGCTTGTGTCTCAACACTTAAGCTTTTGCGTCCTCATATAGTTTCTGTAAACTCTGAAACTCGCTTCAACCAGGATCTCATCTCCCGGCTAAAGCGGCTTATATATCTTATTGGGTGTTTTGGAAAGGAGTGCAACTTTGAAAAGCACAAGCCTGCCTTCAAGGGTTTAGGATTGAAGGAGAAAGAGACTGTTATATCGTTGCTAGTGAGACATTTGCTTCCATTTGCTCAGCGTCCTGAGTTTAGGAGATCCTCGGTGCGTAATATTGTTGGCATATGTTCTGCACACCCCAGGATATTTGTGAATCGAAGAATATTGGGTATTCTAGACAGTACTTTCAACAAGTGGAACGACACAACACTGAAAACCGCTGTTATCGAACAGATGGACCAATTTCTAGAACAGCAAGACAGAGAAGCCTCGGAAAGAAATGGGTTTAAAGCGAAAACATCCGACAACACCACCTTGGACATTGCGGCATTTCATGGCAGGGGTAACCAGCAAATAAATGAGGGTATATGCTCATCCTTAGTTCAAAGATACTTGAGACCGGTACTTGACTTTACTCTCAATAGAAACCAGCAAGGAACCTTGGTCTGTATCCGATTTATTTCCTCGGTTACACGATTGGGCTTGGCCAACCCCAAACCATTTTTACCCGTGGTGTTGTCGCTTGAGTTATCACCAGATGCGCATGTCAGATATATTGCTGGTCAGGTGCACGAGTATCTTTCTGAGAGATACGAGAGTTTCATCGAAACTTCTTACTCAAAGGCACTTTATGTGGCAGTTGAGTATAGGAGGGATCTTATGCCATTAAAGGCTTTTTACACCGACGATACTTTTCTAAGGCGGCTTATGAAGGTTGCCAAGAACTTTGGTGCAAGGGGAAAATCTTTGAAGATGGTTGATATGATAACCAAATCGTTTAACATTATTCAGATTGACACACTATTGGAGGAATGCGTCGAAAAGAGCCGGTTTGCTGCCGATTATTCACACTTCATTGCGTTAAATTTCAACAACATCCGTCTAGAGACACAGGAGGAGGTCTTGGTGGCAGTTAGTAACATCAGTGAGCTTTTATCACCGCAAATAAGTGATTTTTTGAGCGAGGCGGATGATGATCAGGACGAAATTTCAGATGGTGGTAAGATCGATTCAGAGCGCCAGGCGAAAATGGATGCGATGTTGGGATGCCTTCTTGCCTTGGTTCGCCTCAGAGAAGCACTCATTACTGATTACTTCATTTCCAACAGTCTACTGATGAAGTACCAAGAAAACGGCAGGTCTAGTGACTTCAAAGCTGGCGTTACTAAAGCGGAAAAGAGTAGCTTTGATTTAAGCGATATCGACTTAGATGCAGAAGAAGAAATGAAACACGAGAAGAGAGTTGAGTTAATTGAATGTCTTCGGGAAGAAGCATGAAGCGGTACTAATGATCGTATGTATAAACGTATATATTTAATGTTAGAATTACACCAAAAGAAATACCGGCCAGTTAGTAGTATAATTCGTCATATACCATTCAAGAAGGACTCCTTGAAATCAATCCTATTCCGGATGTACTCCCTAAGCACATTCCGTTTCAAGTTGGCTAGCTTTCCTTCATTACAGAGATCAGGAAGAAGATCTGGCTGGCATGAAAAAAGATTTGCCAACTCTTTTAGAACAATAAAGTTTTCCTTAACACCAGAAATATCCTCGGTATTTGGCAAAGCCTGCTTGGCACCTTTAATTGCCGACTCCCTTCTTTTCTTCAAGTCTTCGAAATTAATGGTGTCAAAGACAGATATGTAATGGATAATATCCTGAGTAATAATGAGGGATCCTGTAGAGTTCACTTTAAAATGCTGGAAATGTGCAATTAGCGTTATTAGAAGCAACGATGAGATCCGCTTGATCAACTCAAACTCAAAAAATGGGTTTGAGTCCATACTCAAGTGCACCGTCCGCAAAGTGTATTCCATGAATTGAGTTAAGTGATCACAGACTGCCGTTTTATCTATAACCACGTTCTGGGTACTTGGGCAAAAATCTTCAGAGTTCTGTCGATTCAAAATCGACTTAATGTTGGCCTCTATGAGGTCTATGAGGCTGTTTAGCGTAACGTTTAGGCCTATTTCCATATCCTGAATAAAGCCATTAAACAAACTGACAAGTTTGGCCTTTGTCGAACTTGCCAAGAGCAAAGGATAGAACGATTTCCTCACCACCAGCGATAGGAGATAAAGCTGGAACGTAATTTCACTGAACTGCGGCAAGAAATCCAAGCTCACTGAAGTTGAGGAGAGGGTGAAGAAAGAGCTGAGCTTTTGCTGAGGAATCATGACGTTGTTGTAGTAAAGATACTCCATCTGTGGCAATATGTATGAGGGCCCTAACTTGAACATGAGGATATCAAAGATATCCATAGTGTACTCGTTGATCTTTCCTGGCACAAGCTCAATAGAGCGATTGAGTGACTCAACCACGTAGTTGAGTACCCTCTGAGCAACCTGTAGAGTTGTCAATTTAATTGCACTCTGTGCTGCAGTTGGAACAGAAGAAGGTGCCATAGAGGAAATCAAAGATGAAGAGCCAAAACTCAAGTGGCTGGCACCAACGGCAGATTTCCGTAATCTTTCTCTCCATCCAGAATTGCGTATTTGTCCAGTTATGGATGTATAAGCGTGTACCTGCTTATCTGAGAGGGTGTTCTTAGCAATCCCGTTAAACGATGCCGAGTCGTGATTCTTTCCACTTTCTGAAGACCCAGAAGTTTTCGCAATTTCCACCTGACCTGCACCATCTGCCTCAGATGTTGTGTGTGAATCCTTGAATGAGGAGATTTTATCACTGAGAACGTGTTTCTGCGTCGCCTTGGTCCACACACCCTCACTATCAGCAGTCAATGGATCAAGCATCTCAAGAAGATTAGATTTCTCTACCTTGAAGTAGGCATCATCTTTGAGATACGTCGCAAACATGTCCGTGTATGATTTGTCGAGCGTGGCAGTAAGCTGAATTTCATTCTCCTGCAACAAACTCGTCATCTTGCTTAGTGTCAAACGGTATAATTCGTTGGCTGTAAGATGTAGAATACGCAAAAACGCAAGCTTGGAGTATGATGACGCCATCTTTATGAGGTAGTCCACTCTTGAATGGATAATATCGTTGAAAAGCTTTGAAATTAGAGACTCAAGAACAGCGCTTGTATTGTCTTCAAAGATTTCTATGATTTTGGGCAACTCCTGGTTGAAATTATTCCCAATTGATGTGAAAAGATTCAAGGTTGCATTATCGAGACTGTAAAATGCCTCATCAGGATTCCCAAGCGCAACCCAATAATCCTTATCAACTGCAGGTTGGTCGCTGGACCGCAGTTTGCCAAAAAGAGGATGGTGCTTGACAAAAATCTCAACTATATGAGCACCACCGTTGAGCTTAAACAACGTCTTTGCAATGAATCGCGACCTTTTGCGATCTTGGCCATCGTAAGAGGAAACAAAATTTTGCAGCTGCTTCTGTTCAAAGATCTCAGCACACTTCACTATGGCTTTATTTGCGGGACCAACTTTGGGCAAAGATGCACTATCTTCGGAAAGCTTTGCCGAGAGTGAAAGAAGTTGGTTAAGAGCCTTTGATATTTTCTCCAAATCCGAAAACTCGTACTCAACGAGCTCTGAAGGAGCCTTTCCTTTTGTGTAAAACTCATTGTAGCATTTGGCAACAAATTTCAACTCCTCAGAATGCTCCTTGAGGTTCTTGGCTTGTGTAAGTTTTTCTCTCAACGGACTGATTCGACTCTCATACAATTTGGAAACATCACCCGAGAGGTTTTTGTATCTCTTATCCAAATCGGCGGCCCTTCCGTTGAGTTGAAGGACATTTTTATAGTGCTGCAACGACTTGATATGGGCTTGATTTTCGATTTTTTCTCTGGTGTCAGAGCATTCTTTATTGAGTTTATCCAATTGCTTTTCAACCAACTCGAATGTTCGTATGTATGGCTTTGGATCAATGTATTCGACACCATTGTTGAATTTTGACTTGTACTCCACATTCTGCTTCGAAAGCTTGTCCACAAACTCCGAAATGCTCAAATCATTGAGGAAGTTATCGAGCGTGAGTAGCTCTTTTGTTTCCTCATTCAATTGGTAAAGAGAAGACATCTGGGATGTTCAAGAGACCATTCAAACAAAGGGAATGACAGGAAAACAGCAAAAAAAAGTAACGCAATGTTCTAGAGAATACTTTAGATGTGGGCCAAAGAAAAAGAAATCACTTTCAGGGTTTAACCAAATGATAATGTTGATTATAAAGTGTTCGTTAATGAGATATCTCAAGTACTATAAGCGATGGATGCATGTTTACGTCTGTATGGGGGGGAATTTTTACCATCCATGCACATCCATACACCTCAAATATTATGTATCCTTTCAATAAATATGTGTGTAATTAGTTTTTCGCTGTCTACTTTAGGTTCTTTTTTTTATTTTTTATTTTCTTTATTTTCGTATTGATAAGCAAGCTGTTATCAAATGCAGAACATCTATCTGTCCTTTCCCCTTTTTTTTTCTCCTCCCCCCTTTATTCGGGTTGAGATAGTTTTTGCCATACGTGTTAAAAAAAAAAAGATTAAAAAAAAAAGTGCGATGGGATTACTCTATTATCCTATTACATCCATCTTCATGCATTATAAAAAGAACACTTTCCCCCCTTTTTTAACACTGGCTATATCTCAACCATAGATATTTCTTGTTTTCCCACATCTTCTCCCTCTTTGACTAAAATCGTTCATGGATGGGTGCACATTGCTGTAAAGTGCGACCGGCCTCGCTGGCACAGTACTGTGAGGTGACTCCACCTTATTCGAAGGCCGATAGGCTTTCGTGTTTCAAGGCGGAGAAAAGCATACAGCCAAGACGTTACTTGCAAGAGCTAATCATATTTGTGATATTGACAAAGCTACTGGGGATGATATCGCCGCCTGCCACCGGACTATGTGCGTTTGCAAGGGTAATCATGAACCGAAGTAATGCATCTGTTTCAGTTTTTCGGATCAGCTTGATTTACTTGTTTTATATTCTCCACGTTCACAACTCGAACACAGGGAAAAAGAAGTGTCTCAAAACGGACATTCGACGGTGCTGGCTCAGCTGTCTGATCTTGGCGTCCAAGTACCAGGAGGACTGCAATTACTCGCTCAGAGCTTGGAGCAAGCTCTCTGGGCTCTCGGTTACAGAGCTTAAACAGAACGAAATGGCGGTATTGGAATATCTGGATTTCAACATGATCGTGAACCAATCACTCTACCAGGATCTTTTCGGCAGCACGGGACTTTCGGGCAACTCACATCTCAAACAGCCATGCCCATCGCCTGAAACGGGAACGCCAGCGACTTGTACACAGTACTGTGGAACATTGGCGCGGCTCCGTTCGGCAATGGCATGCTTTAAATCTCATGCAACGAGACGTTTGGGTGGCAGTTTGCCAAGAACCTGTGTAAAAGCCAAGAAAGCTTACTGAGAATGGTGATTTTACGCCGTGTGGAACGAATCGACTAGCAAATAAAACAGTTATTTCTTTCTCTCTCTCTAATAGTAATGTATAGTAAACACTCCGCAATAAATCGCCCACAATGCCAAACACTCCACAGCGCACAACTCCGCCAAGTATCTCACCCGTAGCCCCTTGATCCGGTCCAACAGCTTGGGCTCAGTGTAAACCTCGTCGATCGCAAAGCCAGTGTACCGTGGCCGAGGCACGCAGCTGTACACCAAAAAGAGGAAGTTGAAGAACGCAAAGATGCCGTAGAACATGATGTCGGTGTACGGAAGTGGCAAGTAGCACATCTTGTACGAGAACGTGTAAGGAATGTCGTCGATCGGCTTCCCGTTCACCTGCAACACCTTGCCTGGCACCGCCTTGTTGTAGAGCGAGAGCAACTCGACGGCAGGCCGCCGGATCCCCATCGCCATGGAGATCGACTTGACGTTTATTTCGATGGCGTGCTTTGTCACGTGACTTCCGTCTGCGTCCTGGGTGTCATATTCGTGAATGACTTCGCAGTAATCGTGGTCGTCGCCGCTGAAAATAATCTGCGGCTGGACGCTTTCCAACACAGCCTTGGACAAGTCGGGATCGATCAGGTCCTGGTACTGGTATCCGGCAGCTGGTTTGATGAAAGTGCCCACCTCCCTTTGCTTGCCGCACGTCTGCTTGGAGCCGTCCCTGTACACTGGCACGTGATCAAACAGGATTCGCGGGTGGTGCGAATTCTTCTCGGCCACCAACTCGTCCACGAAGGAGCGGGCCCGCGCGCCGATTGACGCGTCGTTCTTGTTGGACAGCGAGATCGTGTCTAGGAACACGAGCTCGTGCTCTTCACGGATGAAGTTCTGGTTTGGCACGCCGAAGTCCCGTTCAAACCTCCCCACCGAGTGCTTGAGGACACCGTCTCCGAAGCCTATGTCGTGGTTGCCAGGAACGTTGAGAAAAACCTCCATGCCGTCTTTCCGGAGTGTCTGTGGCTGGAAAAGCTTGTTAAAGCGCGCCAACTCGTGCTCGTAATACTCGTCTGAAGACTCCCGGCCATTGTCTAGCAAATCGCCCAAGAATACAACGGCATCTGGGCTCAAATGCCCAACAAGCCTCCAATAGTTTTTGTAGATGTAGTTGTCCACAGTGAACTTCGATAGCGATAATACCAGCGAGTTGTAGTCCGGGTACGTGTGGTTGTCGATCAATTGCGGGTCTGCCACTAGAAGAATGTTGTATGGTCGATATTCGTTTGATTCTGGAGGTGCGATGAAATTGCATCTCAAGGACATAAACCAGGGCTCGACCTGCTGGAAAAACACAAACAGCACCACCCATATCACCAAGGAAAGTGCCAACGGCTTGTATCTCAGCGAGATTTGCCGGATTCTCGACTGCTTCCTAGTCTCAATGTCATACTCGCCTGTTGTACTGTTTTCGATATTCTCTTCATTTGCGATCCGAGCATACGAAACGCGTCGCAGTTTTCTGGTCAACGATGCAATAAGCGAAAACATCTTACGACTGCCAAGGCTTTTGCTCGGTATTACAGCTCAATTGCTGGGAATCTTTGTGAATTTATGAGCCACTTTTCAACCGCTCCTTAGTCCGCAACATTTACCTCTTCTTCAGGCCGATGGAAACTGCGACAAATTAAAAAGCGGCGTTTGGTGTACGGATGTGTACATCGGATGTGTGCTGCAAATACACGTTGAGTGCAAGTTATGCTGGAACACGCCATATTTGAGGCATCTGGATAATCCACCGAGACACCTGAATACGCATCCATTTCCCTGAGTGCGGGAAATTGTACAATTTAGTGGCACAGCTCGTAAAACTTATGGGTAGAGTGCTTTTTTTGAGCAATACTGCTTTATTTAAGCATTCAACGGCTAAGCCAGCATGGCAAGCCTTTTTTAACTGATTAGGGAGTATATTCAGGGGTCAGAGCAAGATAATCGGAGTGCCAGGCAATTAAAATACTGGATTAAGCATCAGAATACGTCGTAAATATGGTCTGCCCCACTATTCGGCAAGTGCCCGCTTCTTGGAGATAACTAAGTGCTCGTTCCTCACAGTGAATTTTTTCGAGCAGCTCGCATAGTTGCAGGTCCCTTAATATCCTCCCCCTTTTTTTAGAAGCAATCCGAACAAACTTTCATATTCCTTTCGGTTACTTTTACAGTCTGAGCTCTGGTACAATTATGGTGTACTCTCCAGTCTTTTCCACTATCAGCACGTATATTTATTGAAAGTGTGGAAGTACGTCTACACTGGCAAGCACCAACACTGTATTTAAAACATGTCTCTCGTGTCTCTTTTAGTTCTCATAGGTCTTATCACACTTCTAATCTGTTACCCTTACATAAAGGACAACCTCCAGGATATCAACCCGGCATTTCTCGAGCACCAGGCGTCCGTTGGGCCCACCCGGCGGAAGGGAGAGTCTGCAGTATACAGATCTGTGAACGTGCCCCATGGACTATCACTAACCGGAGGTCTCCGGATAAGAGTTGGCTATAAATTGAGGGATGGGTGCCTTAAGGATGTGTGGAGTCGGGCTCTAGGCGGCAGGAAGGCTGATGGGAAAGCTGGAACGGTGACAAAGACCGCTGATCAGACGAAATTTGTGTTCACAAATGGCGTGAAACTGACAATTGGCCAAATCAACACGCTTTTGCACCGGATCGCAGAAAAGACCACCAGATTGACCGACAAGCCTAATATTGGAATTTTCAGCGACTTCGCCTCCCCGGAGAGCATCTTCTTAGCGTTGAGCTGCTTTTTCGTCTCGGAAAAGACCCTCGTTTCGTACAATTCGCTTCCTAAGAAGCCTGTTGAAGACCTTGACCTTATCTTCGTGGATGCGGAACAATACGGCAAGGTTTCTGCGATGGGCTTCAAGAAAATCGTCGTGATCGGAAGGCCAGGGATCCCAAGCATCGTGTCGTCGGATGAAAAAACTACACAGGTTTTTGATTTCAAGACGAAAATCGCCGATGTTGGTGGTACTGTAGAGCCAACGTACAAATACCTGTATGATCCAGATACGCAGTACATGAAGTTCAACAACAAGCCTTACTGTGAGATCAATGGGTCTCGGGAGGTCGACTTTTTCCAGCGGAGCTTTGTCTCAAGCATTGCATCGCGACTCATGTCTCTTCCAAAGGCTTTCATCTGGTCCAAGGACGATTCTCTGCTTGTAGTTGCTTCACCAATGAACGGCGAGTCAAAGAACTTCCTTCTCATGAATGTTTTGTGTGGAATTCTCTCTGGTGTCCGACAGATTTCTATCGTGGCCGATTCTGACATCAACAGCCTAAATGATGTGCTGAAAATCGACAGAAATGTTACAATTTTAACTGCCAAAGATCAGGTTCTTCAGCGGGTGGTGTCACAAACTCCGGTCTCGTTGTTTAAAAAGTTCCTTATCGGCAGAAGCGAGTACCTTAACTCAACCGGCGTTTTCAACACGTTGGGCCGCTTTGTCTGTGGTCTTCGTTTGAAGCTTGTCTACAGTATGCAGAGCTCAACCCCACTAAACTCCGCTCAGTATAACACTCTGAGATCATGTCTAGGTTCGAGAATCATCAGGGAGGCATATACTCCGCTAACAATGGGTCCGATCTTCAAGACAAACATCTACGAAAGCCGTGTGCTTGCTGATACTAAACTCAAGGGTCATAGATTTGTCGAACTGGGGGTTCCAGCAGATTGTCTGGAGCTGAAGTTGAAAAAGAATAAGGATGAAGATAGAGATGGTGAATTGTATGCGAGAGGATATTCCGTTGGTAAGGGTGTTGAAGGAAAGGACTACGACAAGGATTTCTGGGTTCCGCTTGAAATAACTGGCCAGTTTGCTCCAGATGGTTGCTTCTATGCTTATGAATAAATAGTAATGTCATCTAGATTTATTTAGATTTTCAGTAAAAATCCAATGGTAGACCCCTTTATGGTAATAAAAACAGATCCAAATGCATATCGGAACATTTTACTTAAAATCGCCGGCTACTTTTGTTCTACATCTCATTTTTGTGGCCTGCACTCCCTTCGCCTTTCTTTTTTCTTTTTCTTTTTCTTTTTCTTTTGACACAAATAAGCAATATAGAAAAGGCCAGCTAGTCTGATGGATCCGTAGAGAATCTCTAAAAAAAGAACCGTTTCCTAGTTATGATTGAAGTTGCCCTTGTAGGAGATTTGTCAGCAAGTAGTCGATGCTTTTTCTGCGCTGTTTCCACACTTGGGAATGGGATAACTGGGTATGTGAATACGCATCCGTAAACCGCTGACGTTTCACTCGCTCCCATTCCAGTTTATTTTCAATAAACGAGATAGAACTTTTTTACATTTGCTTTGAAACCGTCCTACGATCCCGTCGATTTACCTTGTGAATAAAAATAAGAAAATAAAAAAAATAAAAAAAAATAAAGTCAGCTTATCTAAAAATGGTTTACCTGGAGAATCAAAAAATAGAGCATAGTAAATAATCGTAATAATAATAAAAAAAAGAATTTCGATGCCCATGTATTTTGACTTCATCACTTACGTTTCAGCTTTGAGCACTAACTTTGCCCCCCTTTCCCAATATAATTAACGATTCTTTTCTTTAGTTTATCATACTAGGAGCTCCAGTTGTGTTTGAAACATAGAAATTGTCACGATTATCATTCAGAATTTCACAACATACCACTGATCACCATTTTATACTACCTCTGGACACTGCTTCACTTAGAAGTTTGATCTAGACGGTTTTCGCAGCATAGGCGATATAAGAATTGCGTCGGTATGTCAAAACTGGAGAACCCAGCAGAAGGAAATCAGCCGAGTGTGGGTGATGGTAAAGATACTCACCGTAAGGAAGCTACAGGGACAAATTCAAAGCATTTAAAACAAGATCAGCCAAGATCACAACATTCCACTAAACGACAGAGTTCCGTGGTAAAAGAGACGATTTCGTCGCCGATAATCGAGATTCCGGACTTGACGGAGGTTGACACGAATGTCGAGCCTGTTGAGAGCCCACGAGGTTTTGCGTTTGAAGGTCATGAGGACGGCAAACCGGAGTCGGATATAGAGGGTGGTGGTCTTGGTGCGGCGGACAATGCGCAAGGCTACGACGAGTATTTGCCCTCGGCAGCACAACAAGAGCGACAAGAGCAAGAGGATGTGCTCGACGGAGACGTGATGGTGTGGGAGACAGGTACCAAAGCTCAAAAGGGGCACCGTAGACAACAACGAGGACAAGAGGCTCCACCAGTTGAGCCGATCAACGGGGAGGAACATGCAGGTTCGAGGCAGAATTCAATCGCGGACACAGTAAGCAGAGTGAGCAATGGGTTGGGGATCACAATGGGCTCGCCAGACTCGAAAAACCAGAATATACAGCTCGTCAAGCCGGAATTGAACGAGATATGCATTCCTGACGAGACGGACGACGAGAGCTTGCTGACCCCGACGCAGGACGTGGCGCAGAGGCCGATGCATGATCACCAGGTGGATGTAGGGAGCACGAATCCGTACGGAGAGCAACCAATGGGGTTCTGGCTAGGCTCCGGATCAGGGCCGGAAAAGGCTGGGGACGGGTACAAAATGGGCGGAGGACTGGCCGAAAAGAACGCGGCGGACTCCAATTCTGGCAACAGCACAGGCCCTCCGGCATACACGCTAAACATCATGGTGCGGCAGTTCACGAAAGAGGCCGAGAGGAAGCTCAATATGTGTCTAAACACGGTTCCGTTGGATCAGGAGCCAAACGTGGTGGAGCTTCTTTCGGAGGGCGTGGACGTCTCGTTCGACAGGACAATCACAGCCCTCGGGTACATCGCCCGTCGATCGAGGCGTCGGGTGACGGATGCGGTGATGCACTGGCGTCGGGGCAAGTCGGAGCTGAAGGAGATGGCGGGGACGATTTTGGAAAGAGAGGTCTCCGCATTCAGGCAGGCCCAGGGCGAAAGGGGCGTTTCTGCTGATGAAAGTGGCTCGGGCAGTGACCAGGGCACGCAGAAAGAGGGCAGGGAAAAGCCGGAGGCGCTCATGGACAAAGTGCAGAAGGCCGAACGGACGTACCAGCAGGCGGAGAGGCAGTTGAGCGTGTCGACGTTCATCTTGTGGCGTGTTCTGATCGAGGTGGTGCGGCAAAGCGGGAAGCTGTCTGCAGAGAGTGCAGAGGACAAGTCGCTCGAGGAGATCATGTACAAGCAGTTGCGGAACATGGATCCGTACGAGGTGAGTGGCAGCTTGATCCAGTCGGCGAACTGGAGCCTTTTGGCGGAGTTGCTGGGCGAGATGTCCGAGCACTCGTTCCTCAGCGTCAGCGATCGGTTCATCGGGGATTTGGAGCGCTTCCCCACGGGCTACACCAGCGGTTCGGCCGTCTCTGAGGCCACCCTATGCCTCCTGATTCACGCGATGAGGTGCTTGAGGCTGTCGAACACATCGCTGGAGAGATTCGAGGAGGCCGCCGATTTCATGAAGTCCATGGCCAAGTTCTTCTACCGGTGCGAGAACGACTCCGTCTGCCTTGCGTACTGCGAAGTTCTTGGCCAGCTGATCCTGCGATTGGCTGGAAACTTGACTGCTGAGGTCAACCACCCCACTTGGATCGATGCCACCCGGACAATCTACACGAAGGCGTACAAATTGGTCCAAAGAGGGCCCGAGCAGCCGTTTTCGAGGCCTGCTACCACATTGGTGGTAGCCGTTTTGTGCGTGTCGCCCAGAGAGACCTTTTTGGGCCGATGGCTGGACTTGATGCACACGCTTGCTGCACGCTTGCGTCCCAAGATTCCGACGCAGGACAAGTACACGATTGTGGCCTGCATTGCGCGTTTGCTGTGGTCCTACCTGTTCCGGTACTCGGACACCTTGAACGCCAAGACCAGGAACATGGAGAACGTGGCCACGGAACTATTTGGTGCCAACATTGGCGGCAAAGCAGGCCATCAGCACGTCTATCACAAGCGGCACGACTGGTTTGCAGGTGCAGATGTGACGGTGTTGCTGGCCGCGGCCCAGATTCTTCGCTCGATGGCGTTTTCGCAGCTCAACTTCACGCTAGAGAACATCTTCCTGCCGCTCTTAAAGTCGTCCTTTGACGGCACGTCTCTTGAAACAATGCGGCCGGACAGAGTCCAGCTCTGCGTGCGTGCTTATGCGTGCATCATGTGGGACCATCAGCACTCGACGAGGCCCTCCTTCCCCACAGACGAGGTTGTGCAATCGTGCATGGACCCGCTTGACTTCTGTAACGCCGCCACTGGTGCTGCGGGCCAGGTCTTCAAGCCCACCTCCTCCAATGCAGCGGTCCACTTGGAAGTGTCTGGGATATTTCAGAATCTTCTCACGGTGCTCCACAACGAGGTGGGCTGCACGATCTTGGAGACTGCTCCTAGCCGAAGATCCTCCTTCGAGGACTCGCCCACATCTCCTGCAATCCCTTCCCCAATGCAAAAGATCTCACCGTCGTCTAGTTCGGATGCAATATTTTCATCTGCTGGCACCCCGACCGAATCGTCACAGTCGTCGGGCTCTGGTCTCAAGCAGCGGTTGCGTTCTCTGTCGATCTTCCATCCGCAGAAAAAGGCCCCTCTCACGGAGATTTTCGCCGTTGCCATCTCTGTGGTTACGTGGTGTGCAGACGTCGGGGATGCCTCATGCTACCGCCATCTTGTAGAGCTGCTCGTGAAGAACGTGGTTCACAGTGATGTGTCGATTGCTGCCTACTGTGTCGATGCACTCAAACTTCTCGTTGTTAAACGGCATCCGGGAGTTGTGACCGGCAGTTTCTCCAGCGTCGCGTTCCTGCTGGACGAGCGAACTGCCTCCTACGTCAACCATGGGTACTTGTCTTCCGACAACTATGTCCGTTTGGTCGAGGTCTATCTGGAAGTTCTTCAGAGCTGGCAGGAGTCGCTTTTGGCATCGCCGGAGGAGGATGATGAGGATGTGGACGCCGAGCCTGCTGCTGCAATGTACGACGTCAACAGAGGCTTTGTCCAGCAAGCCCCCCACTTCACCCGGGAGTTCGACTCGCTAGAGCTCAAGAATATCGCCAACACCGTCGACGAGGTCGAGGGAAACGGGCTTTTCTTCTTCTTCAGCCACGATTCAAGACTCAGGTACCTTGGTGCCGAGATCCTGCGAACCGTGACGCAGTTCGACGACTCGATCTACGTTTTGACAGAGACAATCGCCCCAGGTTCGAATCCGGGACCCAGACCGCAAGGCCCGCAACCGGACCAGCTACAGTTGTCTGAAGACCCAGCTAAGAGCACAGCCTTGAAGCATAACAGGACGTCTTCCAAGTTTGCGGCCGACTTCGGCACCAGGGCGATCCAAGTGATCGGCAAGATGGACTTCTTCAGTCTCATCTCGGCCAAGAGGCCCCTTCTCTCCGAGGCCGAACGCAAGAGATGTGCTCGGCTGCAGAGGCTTGGTCGAAAGGCGATTGTCCTTCGCATTGCAGAGTCTCCACACGGTGTGGATGCTGCTCTCTGGTTCAAGATCTTTGACGCTCTTCTGGAGCAGCTCGTGCAGAAGTGCGTAATCCAAATCGCCATAGTCCGGAGCCTCAGTTGCATCCGGTTGGTCCAGTTGTACGATTCGATCGTTCGGCTAGCCTCTGGGCGGCCGGTTGGAAATGCCAATGCTCTCGTCTGGGAGTACATGCTCTACTTGAAAGTGGCCTGCAGCTCGCTTACCAGCACGGGAGACCAAAGGCTGCACGTCCCATCTTCCGCTATGACACAACAGCCTAGAACTGCGAAGTTGCGGGCTCTCCAGGCCGTCAAGAGAAGCAACAGTCTCTTGGTAGGCCGGGCATTTTCAGCGGCGGCGGCCGGTGCCGGGAAGCCATCACAGTTACTCACGGTGCAGCACCAGAAAATCACATCCGCACGCTCTGTTTTCAGAATTACCATTCCGCTTCTCACCACGAGCAACGTGAAGCTCCGCGAGGCCCTGGTGGAAGGTCTCTCGTGCTTGAATGTCAACATTTTCCGCAGCTTTGTGCAGGAAGTGGATCTGGCATTGAACGGTAGTGCGGACGCATCTTCTTCGTTAGCTTCCCCAACTGGACAGGTCATATCTTCACGTATGTCTGAATCAATTCCCAGGAAAGCTCCATTGGCAAGTGCTCCTCCTTCAAGCGACTCCAGGGCAAGCTTCGATTCAAAAGTGCAGAGTGCCAAGTACTCGCATTCGCACTCCAAGTCGCTTTCGCCTGCCGTTTCGCAGATCACGGTCGCCACTCCGTTGGCAACAGAGATATGCTGCATTTTCAATAAGGTAGTCTCGCGGTTTGGTCGCAAGAACCAGCAGTTCGCCAATGACTGGATCCTCTCCAGGCTGCAGGCTTTCCTATTGGACGTTCAGGCGCAGCTTCTGTCTCCGTCAGCCCAGCAGAGCTTTCAATTCCAGCGGCTCCGTAGATATTTCTGTGGCTTGCTTGAGTGTTTGCATCGTGAGCTCATCAAGTCGGGCGATGTCGAAAGATGGCTTCCGTTCAGCTTTAGGAAACGAGCCTTCATGTTCATGATGGAATGGTGCGGCTATGGGCCAAGCGTGAATGTCTTCCATCGAAGGTACAGTACCATGGCACACGTAGCCGGGCCTTCTGTCACACAAATTGCTTCTCTCGAGTTGCAAAAGCACCAGTTGCAGTATTCGTCCATCAGCTGCATGACCGAACTTTGCAGCAGCTCGTCCATGGATTCTGCTTATAATAGTGCTGCAAATGCTGCGGATGAGAAGGCAGGACAGAAGAACGACTCAGCAGAGAGAATGGATACGTTTGACTTTGAGGCAACGCTTGCGTGGTCCGATGCCTTGTTCAGAACGCACAACGAGAGAATCCGTTCGCTCGCATCTACTGCTGTCGTTGATCTTCTCACACATACACCATCGAAGCAGTTGGCAGGTCGCGTGGTGCGTCGGTGTTACGGAAACGATCCTTGCTCGTGCGATTATTTCGTCGCACTGAACGGAGCGCTTCAGGCTGGAAACGGGGCCTCTGCCTTTGCAAGCTGTCCTCCCTACAGAATGCTTTCACTCGCATTATTTGCATGTGGATCGGACTCATACGTCGTTCGTTCGGCAGCCGCCAGTATGGTGGAAACTCTCGAGCGGAAGTTTTACCATTCGGATGGCTGTATTCGGTATGTGGACGGAGTTTGCTGCCGTTCGCGGATCATCTATAAGCGTACGCTGTTTGAGCTGTCGACATATTTTGCCAACGCCCATTCTGAGGAGAAGTACATGGTGATCTCTGAGCTCACTATGCTTTTCCATCTAGTGGACGCTGCACCTCGTAGAGACATTATTGCAGTTCTTCTTCCGTGGATCCAGACTGTGAATTTGAACATTGATGAGAGGAACCATAATGATGATGATACTAATAACAACGATAACGGCATTGGCGATGGCTCCTGCAACAGTCTTTCAAAGGATTGTTATGCATCGTTGATGGTTCTTTATAACTTCATCGAAATCACTCTTAAGTACTCACACCTTATCCAGAACGAGGTCGAGGCCTTGTGGGTTGCCTTGGCATCAAAGCCAGCAACATCTGCGACTGAAAAACGCACAGATTTGACTTCAGGCAGTGAGCAGACTCCATCTGCCAATGAAAGCGCCTCTGGTGCTCGTCAGATATTTGATTTCCTTGTCGATACGTTCCTGAAACTGCACAGCTTACCATTTATTGAGTGTGCTCGCCAGATTGTTGTCAGTTTGTCAGGGATTCCCGGCTTTGATGCTGTAAATATACTTCTAAGCCGCCTGGTGCCAAAAGCAATGGTTCCTACCAGAAGAATGAAGGCGGCCTCAAAATCCCAAAAGCATCACAATTCAAACACTCCGGTGTTTGTACACATTCCGGATTCAATCTTTCCATACGTTGCAGACCTTCAATCATTGCTAAGGGTTCCAGATGGCACCCCGTCGGCACCTGCTTTTTCTCCTGGTGAACTCTACACAATCTTCCTTACAGACTTGGCTTGCACTCCTAACAAGGCCGTTCAGGATAAGTTGCCGTTACTTCTTCACCTGTGCTTTGTCTTGCTTGATCATCAATTTACACTCATTCAAGACCAAGCATGCTCGCTATTGATTCTTCTTATACACCAATACGGATCGCGAGATTCGCCTGAGGCAAACAAAATCGTTCAGATTTTGCGATCACCCGACTCGAAGTTCCATCTTTGGTCTTATACCGATGATGGTATGCCTGATTTCTCCTCTAGGACAAATTCGAAAAACGCTGTCTCATCACCTCGTATTCCAGATTCAATGGATTCGATGGTTCGATCTGTTTTGGATGTTTTCCGGCCAGTTTCTCCCGAGATACAGAAGCAATGGTCCAGGGTTGCCGTTGATTGGGCTACCACTTGTAAAGTAATGCACATTGCGTCGAGATCTTTTCAGGTGTTTAGAAGCCTCATTAGCTTTATTGACACCAGAATTCTCCGTGGTATGCTGTCGTGTCTATCGAAAACGATCTCAGATGAAAGTAAAGGTATCCAGAGCTTTTCTATGCAGATTCTAATGACCCTGAATGCAATCACGGCAGAACTTCCTTCCAGCCAGCTTATCGACTATCCCCAGCTATTCTGGTGTACAGTTGCCAGTCTTTCAACGGTGCATGAACATGAGTTTATTGAGGTTCTATCAACGCTATCCAAATTCCTTTCAAAGATCGATCTTGATAGTGATGAAACTGTTCAATGTCTCATTTCCACCTTCCCGCCTCACTGGGAAGGACGTTTTGAAGGACTTCAGAAGATTTTGTTAACCGGACTTAGTTCGGCCACAGCTGGTGCACCATCTTTGGCTTTGTTGCGTCGCCTAGATTTGCTTAAAGACAGCCAGATCGTGGGAAGTGGACCAGAAAGACTTCTTTTATCGCTTCTTGCCAATCTTCCTGTTCTTCTGCACTCGCAGACCATTGGAAAGTTTTCGGCAGAGACGGTCCACTCGGCAGAAGTTATAGTGGGAATGGCAGAGCGCAACAAATTGCCTGGACTGGCAAGGATTATCCGTTCGTTGGTTCATAAGCGGTTCCGTAATAAGGAGGACTTCCTCTCTCAGACAGTTTCTGCTCTGAAAGCTCATTTCTTCCCTACTTACTCTGCAGAAGCGCTTGTTTTCCTTCTCGGCTTACTTTTCAACAGCACTTCTTGGATTAAGACGGAGGTGATGTCGTTGCTAAAGCATGTTTTCCGGGCCATTGACCTTTCATCAGACGAGTTTGTGGGCTTGGGTGCAGATCTAGTTGCGCCTTTGCTCAGACTTTTGATGACGGACTATGTTGATGACGCGCTGGAGGTTCTTGACGAAGCGTCTGCGATTTCTGCATCGCCGTTTGACAAGCATTATTTGATGATGAGTGCAGGCGATTCTACAATGCGTAAGGAGTACGAGAAAATCGCAACTCTCTTTGGTATTCCAGATGAATCCGGCTGGTCCGTGCCTATGCCTGCTGTTAGTACAGCTAGAACCAGAAACAACATACATGCCGTTTACTTGGCATGCAAACGTGAGTCAAAGCTTGAAGGTAAGACTCTGGAAAGCCCTGAAGCTGCTTCCCAAGCACAGATGACTCCAGAGGCTGGTATTCCGTCTGAACTGCCAAGTTCAATCACTCCAGAGCCCGACGTGGGAGAATTTGACGCTTCAGATGTCGAGTCGGATCTCCCACTCGAGCCATCCGTTTCTGTCCCTTCTTCCTATGTGCAGTATAATCCACTAACGCCAGAAGCTCAGCAGCAATTGAACGAGCAGCAGCTGTTTTCAGCAAACTATGGTTTGCGGACAAACAATGGATCCGTTATGAATGGTAATACTGCTGGCAACGGAGAAACAGACTCGCTTTCGAACATGTTGGCTACTTTGGAGAACCTTGATTCGTTCTTCACACGTGATTCATTAGGATTCACCGATTCTGGTGTGCAGATGGACAAAACCGGAAGTAACAATTCTCATAATTCTGTGACCAAAGGCGCACAATCCGCATTTAAAGTTGTTCGGAATAGCATTGGATCGGTTGCGAGCGAGAGGAATGGTTCAAGTTTGGGCAAGAATAACGCTGCTATACGTGGAAATAGAGATACAGGCTACACAATAGGTATGAATGCGAGAAGTAGTTCCGGAAACAGAGCCGGTAGAGGTATTGGATCGACACTGTTTGGCACACCTAATCCATCACAACAAAAAGGTGAGTCCGATGGTCTTTTTGGTTTCGATTCGTTGATTCTTGGAAGATCGCACAGAAAAAGTCCAAACGCCGGTGCTAGTCGTCTTGGCGATTTTGGAACTCCCCCATTACGTTTAAGCTCACCAAGAAGTCCTTATAGATCTACAAGATTTGGTAGACATTCACGCAGACCTGCTCAATAGACTAGGGATTCACTTAATGGGCCCTAATAATGTTGCCAAATAAGGAAGCATACATTTGACGTTCTGAACACCAAGCATTACGCTAATTCATGGGATTACCATTTAGAAAGGCAGAAAAAAGAACTAAAAAGAACAAAAAAAGTGAATGGATAGATATATTGATTGCACATGAAGATAGATGTTAACAGTTGTGCAGATGATTTGTAAACGTTATGTAATTGTACAAAATGCTGATATTTTTTTGCTTTATTATCATTATAATTTTGTCGTAGACCGTGACTTCATGTAGATAGTAGATGGGGGAATGTGCATTATATTCATTCATCATCCTTCCACTGACATTTTACACTAGTCGTATACATTAGTACAACGGGTATGCGTAAACCGGTAATAAGAATACTCGGCGATTTGACCTAAAGTAGCAATCCCGCCCCACGTACAAATCCCGCGCAAATCATTTGCAGCCTGAATTTGTCATTGTCGGACTGCGACCAATCGTATTCTTCCTTGCTGAAATTCTAAAAGTTTCCATGTGTCTCAATGCCACACTTAATATATTAATGTGCCTTCCTTTGCATCGTCTTTCACTTTCCAGCAATTTGAACATTTTCGGTTCGTGTACTTGCTCCACAAAGTAAACGATAGCAATAACCAGAACTCAGCATTGCATTCTGTAATTAAAAAAATATGTCGTCCGGAATTACGAACCTTACATCACTTCATGTCTCGAATCTTAAGGCCTCTTTGAAGTTTTACAAGGATGCTTTCGGATTCAAAGAGCTTACACACGTGAAAACTCCTAAGTACGAGTCGTCATTTATTGGTTTGGAAACACCGGGCCAGCCTGGATATGGAAAGTCAATCTCCAAGAGAAGTGGTGTTGTTGAATTAAGACAGGATGCTACCAATGTTAAGATCTACAACGGAAATACCGAGCCTTACAGAGGATTCGGACATCTTTGTATTTCCGTCTCAAATATTGTTGCAGCTCAAAAACACTTGTTGGCTAATGGTGTTACATTCAAGAAGAAGTTGGAGGACGGTAGACAGAAGGATATTGCCTTTGTCCAAGATCCAGACACTTACTGGATTGAGTTGATTGAGAACAAGCTCAACAAGAAGGATGGAGTCTATGACATTGAGTCAAACCGATTGAACCACACCATGATCAGAGTGAAGGATCCCCAGAAAAGTCTTGCCTTTTACCAAGGTGTTCTTGGAATGAAATTGTTCAAAAAGAAGGATTTCCCTAATGCCAAGTTCACGTTGTACTTCTTGGGCTATGACAGTGATCCTAAATACGTCGAGGACAGTGATGATGTTGTCTACAGAGCCAGAAGAGAGTCCATCCTTGAGCTTACTCATAATTGGGGTACCGAGTCCGATGACAAGTTCTCTTACTACGTTTTTGGCAAAGACCAGGGAATCGTTGGCTTCGATCATTTCGTTGTTTCTGTTCCTAATGCCAAAAAGTTTGAGGAAGGTCTCGGTAGCAGTTCCAGAATCGTCTCCAAGTATGGCGAAAATACAGATGCAAAGGATGCAGTTGTTCTCGAAGATCCAGACGGATACAAAGTCTACGTCCAATCGCAATAAGTTTTCTGATTTGTAGCTGATATAGTTAGGCTTATAAATAAAAATGCTATCCGATATATTGCATTAGATCACTCCTTCCCCTCGGATGGAGTGAACTTTAGACACACTGAATTCACACAATGCCTCTCATCTGTAGGAGTTGAAAAGCCTTCTCCCTTAAAAACATGTCCCAAATGGCCCCCACATGAACTACATGTGATTTCTGTCCTCTCCATCCCATGGCTTTTATCTGTATGCGTGTCTATAGATCCTGGAATGCCCTCAAAAAATGCCGGCCAGCCACATCCTGATTGAAACTTTGTTTTCGATTTGTATAACGGTTGTCCGCAGGCCACACAGCGGTATATTCCATCTTCAAAGAAATTGTTGTATCTTCCTGAGCCAGGCTTCTCTGTAGCTTTTTCCCGTAACACGGCAAATTGAACAGGATCTAGTATTGCTCTCCACTCTGATTCCGAATTATCTTTCGGTGGGCTCTTTTTTGTCGACATTTCGCAAATGTTCCACACCTTTCTGTACTGTTTTCCCCTTGTGAATGCTCTTATTCCACTCTGGAACATGTAATTTGCCTTCATTTACCGTCTATTTCTGTTCATTCATAAGTCAAATGTGGTGGTGTTCCCGTTTGAAAAATCCCACGATTGCTAAGATCTGGCCATTCTATTTTGGTGTACAGATGATGCACACGATCCGTTTGCCATCGAAAATCCCTGAAGAGGAGGAAAGCATAAGATTTTTGCATTTTCGATAGTTATTGACAAATATGACGACCCTTTAGAATTGTTTAGACAAGCTCTGTAAAAGTATGAATAGCAGATTATGATAGTAACAAATATGACGACCCTTTAGAATTGTTCAGACAAGCTCTGTAAAGGTATGAATAGCAGATTATGATAGTGAAAAAGAGAATAGCAACGATGGTAAGTTGCTGTTAAAATTTTAAAAAAGAAAGCGACCAGGGTGAGGATTGAACTCACGCTCTTGCGATTAACAGTCGCACGCCTTAACCAGCTTGGCCACCCAGTCATTTTTCAAAAGAAAGATGTATAACTTTCATGTATCTGACAAATATATTGGATTTCGTATCATTTATTGATTGTCTTGAAATGAGAATTGGCAAGTTTGAGTAATGCTATAACTCTTCCTTGTTCGATCCCTCACACAAAAGAAAGATGTATAATTTTTATATATTTGACAAATATATTGGATTTCATATCATTTATTGATTGTCTTGAAATAAGAATTGGCAGGTTTGGGTAATGCTATAACTCATCGTTTTCTAAAATTGCCATAGTACTTTAAGTTTTGTATTTGAAACTTTTTCGAGAATGATTAAAGTTTCTCGTTTTCTAAAATTGCCATAGTACTTTGAGTTTTGTATTTAAAACTTTTTCGAGAATGATTAAAGTTTTTTCGAGAATGATTAAAGTTTCTAGATTTGTTATTATGGTATTTTCTGTAATCTCTTTTTCAAAGTCATAAAGTTTTATTCTTAAATCGTTACATGAGCAGTTTATTATCTATTTAAAAAGCTTTACATTTGACTGGAGGTAAAAGATAAAATCTATTATTGAAAGAATAATAGTTTCTGAGCTAAAGAAAATTGTTTTGAGTTACTTCTTAGATCTAATTATCCCGTTTTTAATTATTGTACTGAACAAGAACCTAGTATCTTTGAAGGTTCAGACAATTGCGAGTTCGGCTATCTGATATGGGATGACACATATAAGTTACAGAATGAACGGGAATAAGGAACAGAAAGAACTGCGATCTATCGCATTATTCCTAGTGTGAAGCCCATTTTTACTTTGCTTTATTCTTCCTTGCTTTGGAAAATACTGTATGTACTTAGTGGTATTAATGTGAGTTAGTATTGATGTGTTGATTAGCTTGTTTCTTCTATGAAAGGTTAAGGTCCGATAGCCTATTTTTCACTAAAACTATTTTGACTCCGCTTGGATGGTGACAAAGTAGATTTATCTAGAAGGAGATTATTCTTTGAAAAGAATATTATAAATGATTGGTCGCAAAGTTATATAACCAAGCAGAAACATTACAAATGTGTACATTTATATTAGCTCAGACTAGGTAAGTGACGGTACAATTTCCGAACATCCTCACTGCCAGAATTTTATTTTGCTTTAACAAGAAGATGTGGAATTGTTATAGCTCTGGAATAACTTATAATGTCTCTCCCAACACCGATAAAATCTTACCGAAAGAGGTTTCCTTGGCAGAAAACTGAGCCTGTCTCACTTTAGATTTTTATATGAAAACTACATACAAATATGTTATAGATGCGTAAAGTTTTGAAAAACAATAAAGGAAATTAAAGTGAGATAATCATAGAAAATTAAAAAGAGAAAATTAAACCAGGTATAAATTTGTTTCTTTTGGCTTCATAAGTGGGGTTCCGCTATCGAAGATTGTCTAAAGTGAGATAATCATAGAAAATTAAACCAGGTATACATTTGTTTCTTTTGGCTTCATAAATGGGGTTCCGCTATCGAAGATTGTTTTCGCTGATATGACTCCAAAGCATCACTTACTGGATGTAGATAGAGGCCTCAAACCTTCAAATGCAATGACATATAATAATCATTGTTTGATAATAAATATTACCTTTATATGCCCAAGACACAGTTTGGGTATTTCGAAACTGATGCATCTACGATTTTGGATACCTATGTCTCTTCGTATGCAAAATATGTTTCAGACTTACGCTCAAATACTCTTTAGCTAACTCATTAAACAAAGTCTTTATTAAATCATCTTCTATCAGTTTATTTATTTGGATATTTCACCGTTTTCATTCAAATCATCGAGTTCAATGCTCTCAGATATCTTTTCATCATCAAACTTTTTAGGCTCCTTTTTATAATTTTCATCTATTAAAAAATCACGCATCTTCTTTTTTGAAACAACCTTAGCTTGATTCAATGTTGCCTTTCCAATGCTTATCATTGGGCCCAACATTTGCATATTATAAGCAAAGTATAACACAGATGCTCCAATAACTAGCAACATAACAAGCATTGGGTTACGGAGAATGGCCGTAATCTCATTCCATCCTAGAACAACAACTAGAACATACATCCACCATGGAATATGTGTCTGCCCAGCAATAACAGATCTCTTAGCATCAACATAAATTGCATCAGTTTCTCTTTTTAAACGTCTGGAAATATTACTCTCTTGGCGGGCTGTCAAAAGATGTCCGAACAAGTGCGTAGGAAGGTCGTCATCTTCCTCTTCATATTCCTCTTCATCATCTTTATGCGAAATGTCGACGTCTGGGATAATCTCCTGTCCTGCTTCAAGCACAGCAGTGCTAAGAACAGGAAGAAGCGACCTTGCATCACTGCGCGCTTTAGCGAATCTACTGTCCACCTGAGCAACACTTCTCCATAATGTTGGTGTTCCATCACTATCGTATTTAAAAGAGTCCTCAAATTTATTACGCAATATCCTTGCCACAGTTTCCTCTGTCACAAAGTCATGTATAATATCCTTGAATTTTATCCAGAAAGCTTGTTTAATCTGGGTCGCCGTCTCATTATTAGCATCATCGTCTAATCCCAACAAAAAGTCGTACTTTAAGCCATTCGTACCCTCATCAACATTGTACTTCTTCAGTAGATGATCTTCCAGTTCATGGAAATATGCTAAAATCTGATCCCAGCTATCTGCAGATGGATTAGAAAGTACTGTTATAACTTTCTCTTTAAATCTCAATTGAAATCTCTTCGTCATTTTTGATGTAAGGCGGTCTTTCTCCTTGATTTTGAGCTCCTGACAAGAAGTCTGTAAAGCTGTTTTAAAGTCCTCTAGTTGCTTGGAAAAATCAACACTCTCTGAAATTTTATAGATGGATATGACTTGGACAAAAGTCACCAGGCAGTCATTTCTTGAAAAATCTAGTATCTGGCCAAAATGCGAATCTCCTTTTTTTGATTTCAAAACATTCTGCTCAAAGTCTGCAATCAAGTTACCAGAAATGGCATTAATCCTTTCACTCTGAACTTCAAGGAGTTTAGAATCGATTTTATCTTCAAGCTTCTTCCTGCGCTCTTCAAAGACAGAACGTTGGTAACGAGAAGCCTGTGAATCATATACACGCAAAGTTTCTGTGCGAATGGATTTCATCTTCTCCGCAATAACTTCGTCGGATTTGATGGCTTTGAAATCAATTTTGTTGAATTCATCATCAAAATCTTTGTACGCATCCGCCGAAATTTCGTCGCAACGGAAACGTGCAACAAGGATTTGTTGTGTAGGTAGATCCAAATCCTTGTTAAGTTCAATTTGTTCCCATATCTGTCTGGAATAGACAGCCCATGCATCAATTGGAATTCCTCGATGGTATTTTGGCTTGAATAGACTGTCCTCAGAATAGAATCTGTCACCAAGTTGTCTTATATTCTTGGAAAACTCCTCACTCTGAAAATGCTTATGAGCGATACTAGAGAAATCCAAGTCAAAGTAGGATTCCATGGCTTCATTCTCACATCCTTCTGGCTTAGACATTTCTTGCCATATATGACCCAAATCAGATCGCAAGCTATCGGCAAGGTTAGACAACGGTGTAACACCAGTAAAGTCACGAATAACAAATAGTAATAGACACTTTTGCTTGCTGGAGTGGAATAAATTGAGATTAACCTCCAAGACAGTCTTAAGCAACTCCATATTTGCACCTTGATAAAGACCAACCTGGTGTTCCCAAATATTTATAATAAGCACCTCAGTGGATGCGAGGGCAAAAAGGGCAGATTTTCTTTCAAAGTCCTTATCGTCTGCCTTTTCCCTTCCATCGACTCCTTCCACGTCCAAAACAAATATATGTTTACTGTTATTATGTAGCCCTTCTGGAGAAGTTTCACTCGCTATGTAGTTTGCATGTGAGAACCAGATACCTTTAGTTGTCTGCTGCCTTTTTTTCTCATCCATCACATCAAACTTGGTGCCAAACAATCCATTCAAAAGGGTGGATTTACCTGTGGATTGAGAACCAAACACCGACACAATGTGGTAGTTAAGACCATTGGTGTCCTTTTGATCCGTGAATCCTTTAATATATGGTAACAATTGATCATTAAAGTTCTTATTCTCATCTATAAGTTGTAAAGAGAACGCAGAATCAGTCTTTTGAGGCACAATTGATGCATCCGTAGGCTCTGCTTGACCAATCTGATCAATTAATGGATCAACATTACCTTCCACATGTTGATCCAAGGTGGGGCTGCTATTCGCAGCGACATCTGGAAGTTCACTCATTATTTCACTGTACTTTTCAACACAAATCCAATTGATTTAGCTTTGTCTAGATTGTATTGACACTGATCTCGTTGAGAAGTGTTCCAACTGTAGATATAGACCGGGAAATTAGAATTTGTGAAATTCTTTGCAGGAGGTGAGGAATGAGGAGACAAAAAAATTAGAAAAATAATTTGGGAGATATATATTTTTTTTTTTGTGCTGGCTTCTTCCTATTCGAGCGACCGGCGCCTAATCATTTTTTCAAGGGATTTAAATAAACAGGAATGTGTACCAACGGAATGCCTTGTGAATACCAAAAAAAACATAAATGTTTAGTTTATGTAGTCTTCCATCTGGAAATTTAGGCTATAATTCATACACAAATTCTGTTTTGACACGGCCATTAGATGAAACTTGATGATCTCCCGGCAGAAATACTCGACGTGGTCTTTATTCATCTGAATTCCAAGGATTACCTCAACTTCCTTCTGACAAATAGAAAAATCTACAATAAATGCCAGCAAAACATATTCAAGTATGTTTCAGTCAAGTTGTATTACCCAAGTGGAATAACATCTGGGTTCAAATGTTACAAGCAGTTAAGAGCAACTGAACAACTACTTAAGCTATTGGAGAAAAATCCATCTCTTGCCGAGGCAGCAAGATCCCTTGAGATCCGAAATGATAAGGCACTATTCACGAAACCGAGCCATGGGCCTTACTTCCATTTCAGACAATACGATAAACTAGGCAATGCCATTATCAGCAAGCTTGCTGCCTTTTGTGGTGTACGGATGCTTTATTGTGATATATCCAGCGGACGGTTTCTTGATTTACTTGCTAAAGGATTTCATGACAATCTCAAGGCACTAATAATCAACATCAACAGCACGGGAATTTTGGACTCACTTACATATCAGGATACAGAGGAAATACAGCATAGGCTAAGGTTTTTCAAAATTATTTATACAGGCTCAAAACCACTAAACTTTAGACCAATCAAGATTAGGTATCTTCGCCGGGCAATAGGGCATTTGAGAGATGAAAATGGAGGAGGATGGATTTCAGAACGAGAGATCAACGAGATCATTCTTAAAAATATAAAGGAAGAGAAGGTAATTAGATTAAAAAAACTTCTCCGTAGAGAAGAAACTAAAATTAAACTGCTCGGGGAGAAACTTGCTCAGATCATAACGGCCAGCTCTAAAACGTTATTCACAATTGAAATTATAGGTATGGATGCAAGCATAATATTTCAGCACCCATGTACCAAAGTACATATGAGAAATCTTCGTGTTATAAGGTTATGTGAGCGAAGCATTCAGAAGCTTGATTGGTGGCTTGGGGGTCTCGAGTCACTAAATTCTAATAGGCGCCCAACATTGAAGCCAGATAGTGACACAAGCGAATGTCTTCCTCCAGTTGTGGTGATATTCAGTGATATTTTTCAACATTATCCCAGTTTGGACCCTTCAGACATGCGATATATATGCTTATTAAAGTGTTTCAGTGAGTCACAAGGACACTGGATTTCCTTAGATGGAGCTGCAAAGGATTTCTGGAGAAGATATTTTTATTTCTAGAAGTATGTAGCTAATATACGGTCACGTGATAAATATTATTAAAACATCTCCCTTGTAGATATTAGTAAAATCACAAGAAACTGAAGCTGGAGGCAATCTCATTTTCCTTATATAATATGTGCAACTATCTAATAGCCAGGATTATCAGAATAGGACAATATAGGTAGAGTAGTGTGCAGTTGTAAGTGCTGTAACAAGTATACCGGCTGATTGATCAGAACGTATGTCTAAAATCTACGTTAATTTTTTTTTTTTTTTCATCTACTTTAAATTCGTGTGGAAGATAACGGGGCACAAACAGACACCCTTAAAACAAATTTAGTATTCTTTTGTGTATCAAATATTAGACATATGCGGTTGCATTCAGTTGAGGCAACATACAACTTTGAAATATAAAGGGGTCAGATATTTTGAAGGAGTCTGAATCTGCAATTCGATATATACCACCTCAAGTTTCTCAAACTAGTGCTACATAGATGTCAATAATGCCTAAAAGCTCATCTATTCAATTACGTCTCAAGAAATCGATCGCAAGATTTAAGAGCAGGTAAGTAAGAAGTAAGGACAAGATGAACATATATTTCAAGACTACTAACGAAAATTGCAACTTAGAATTGAAGATGGCTCCTATTACGAAGCCCAACAAACAATACGTGCTATAACAAATCGATATGTCTATGCTAAAAATTACGATGCGGCCACTGAATTATTGTACCAGAGTTCGATGATTTTAACAGAGTACAAGAAATATGACGAGGCATCGGATTTATACCTTTACTTGTTGGAGGTTTTTGCAATGGAAGGAAAGCAGGGTCAGGAGTTCGAAAGAGACAACTTGATTAAAGTTGAAGACTTTTTGAACGCGTTACCTGATTCGGACTCCAATATCTCTAATTTGGCCAATGAGACTTTCAAGTTTTCATGCAAACAATGCATGAATGAAGTAGGATTTCCGAAGTTGAACAAATTACTCGGTGAAAAGCTTTATTATAGCGGAGTTGGAAAGACAATTGACCAGAGTCAGAAGTTTCTTGTGTTTAGTGATGATTTGAGTGATGCTAAGCTTCTAGCAGCACTATACTATGATGCATACAAGAAGTCCGGGAATGCTAACAGTTTTGGTGAGTATTTTGCCCAAATGGCCACACCTTATCTTGCAGTGAGACATGCATCTTTTGCAAAAGAAGGACTTGGAATTATGATCAAGAGACTTACGACTGATGTTACGGGAAAAGTGAGATTCACTTCTGTGAACGAATGGACAATTCTAGAGCCTCAAGAGAAGGAAAACTCTGAGGAGCTCGATAATAACTGCAAATTGGTTAATTTCATACAGCTGCTAGTGGGGACATGCGAACACAGTACATCCGAGAATAGCGAGAATTTCAAAGGATTATTCACGAGATACAGACCTATTCTCTCACAATTTGAAGGACTTGTAGATACCATTAATGCCATTGGCCAACTTTACTTCAACGTGACTGTTGAGCAGAAACAGAACGATTTCCTTCGCAGTATGATGGGAAATCTTTTAGGAGGAGCAACTGGAAACTGAGGGTGGGATAGAAGTTGAGATTGATGTTGAAATTTAAATTGATGTTGACTAAGTGAAATGAGTACACGCTGACAACGTACAAAAATTGGCCAAAATGATAATATAAATGTATATGTACGTACATAACTGCATATCTGTTGTCTCTCTTATGTATCCTAAATCAGTAATCGTCCTTTAAAGGTTCCGCATCAAGGAACTTGCTTGAATGTTGATCAAGTTTGGTCTCAGTGCAGTTCTTGGCGATCTTCGACGTGTTCAATGCCTCCAAAAGTTCCGGCCTTTTAGCTCTAATCAACTCATGCTTCGCCTCCTCGTAGGTGCACCATTTACGCTGTCTTTTCTCGTGCTCAGGCCACACTTGGCTGAGTTCTAAGACTTTCATCTCATAGAAATGGAACTCAGAGCGAGGAATTCTGTCACCATCAACTGTCAAGTCGACACCTTTAAACGTTTTATTCACGGCCTTCGACTTCATGAATCTATGGTCCTCTACTGTGGGGAGTCTTCTAACAATCTCGCCCGTCACTCCAGCTTCTTCCCATGTCTCTCTGCGTGCCGTTTTGCGGAAATCATCCTTTTCATCGAATTCGATACCTCCTTTGGGAAATATCCACTTATCCTTGTGCTTCGAGGATGAAATCATCAACACCTTATCGAAGCCTGGGTTGAAAACCAGACACCCTGCCACCAGACGTGCGTATGTCTTCTTATTATAAACCTGAGTCGATCGTCCTTCTCTAGACTTGGTAGTCTTGAGGAAACTACCTGGGTTATCTCTTTTCGACTCTTGATCACATGTTTCCGGATCGATGAAGAACTTCTCATCCAGCTTCGCAAGGTCAACGTTCAAATTGGAAATATCGGGAAGCATTTTCTGTATGACTGAACCGAAATCTTCTTGACTCAAGCGAAATCTTATCAGAAAAGTATGACTTGCAGCTTTTGCCAATTACCGAACTTTGAAATTAGAAACTCGTCAACAACAAACAGCACCACCAAAGTTCCAACCTATAACGATACAATTGATGCTAAAAATATGCAGAATGCCGGATGGCACTAAAGCATTTTGAGATTACATTTCGATGAATGGATTTCAAAGAATCGGTCATCGCCTTCTTGAATTCCTACGGCAGCAGAAAATGGCAGTCACCAGAACGCACCCGTACACCACATAAAGGAGGAAACTACGGCAGCAGAAAATGGCAGTCACCATAACGCACCCGTACACCACATAAACGAGGAAATTGACTGACCGGAGGTGTGGCCGATCGACGGAGGGCATGACAGGAACTAATGTCGCGAAAACTTAAAAAATTGCAGCTTTCAGTATTAGGAGGTGCGAGGTGTGGATTGTATATTCACCCGGAAACTGGGACAGTGAAATCTCCACCTAGGCCAACCTCTCAAATTAAAGCCATTTCCAAGCTCATGGCACAATTCGATCTACAAACAATACGTTAAACAAGGTTTTGACAAAAGTAAGTTAGAATTATAGTTTATAACGGTGTTAACAAGTAGATACAGTAGCAAAAAAAAGCAAGCGAGGAGTCAATTGGCATCCTTACGTATCATTTTGCTTAGTCCCGCTCTAACATGACCTGTATTGAAGACCTTCAAAACAAAAAAACATGAGCAAAGAGAAGAAACTGTTGCAAGGACAATTAACGCAAACGTCTGGCCTCTCTCTCGGACTCCATCAAACACAAGATGTCGTTTTCTCTGACTGGTCCCTTAACGTTTCTGACAATGGTTCTGGAAGTGTCATCCAAGAACTCAACTCTGACCTGGGTGACACCACCTCTAGAACCGGTTCTTCCAAGAACCTTGATAACCTTTGCGAGTGTGACAGGAGTTTTGGTATCCTATGAGAAATTAGTAATAATGTTAGTAATGATGCAACTTTGTAAAGGTGATATAAGCTCCACAGCTGTCCTTGAATTTGATTCCTACGGCGTCATTGTGATGTTTTACTAAAGCACATTGGCGTTGACCTTTGATAATAATACTGGAATACGCCTTCCATCACAAGTATCCGCATGATTTTCCATTGCATGTTGGAAACACTTGAGCTTGTTCAAAATGCACTATTTCACACCTTTTCTGGAAAGTACTCGGCCTTAATGCCCAAGGGTCCTATTCTTTAACAAACGTAGTATCCAAAGTTTCCATAGCACAAGGCCTTCTTCATTCTGCTTGTTGCCTTAATTTGTGCTTTGAAAGTGTGCTTTTCCTATTTTGTTTGTGATTGAACGACATTTTATTTCTAAAGAACCAAAGGAACCAAAAAAACCAGAGCCACCGAACATAAAACGACCAAACATACCATTTTGAGTATTTAGATTATCTATGTATTGCCAATATGTGGTTATAGAATAAGATAGTGTTAATCAACCGTTTCTTGTGAAGGTTGTGCAAGAAGTTCAACTTGAAGCTTCACCAATTTTTTTTTGTTCGCTTCGTCGATTAAAAAAAATTTTTCCCAGGTGAAAAATTCAGAGGGGAAAAAGTAGCGGTGGGTCAAGAAGAAAAGGAGCTTCCAGTAGGGTGTAAGGATGAAAAAGAGAAAAAAACATGAAGAAAAAGCAGAGAGAAATACAGACGTGCCCAAGTGAAGGGTCGACCGACGCGACTAGAAATTGGAATTCGAGGAAGATAAATCTGATGAGAAAAATCAATGGTTGTAACTTTGCGGGGTCTAAAAAAAAGGCGGGATGCTGCTTGCAAAATGGATGACAACTTCGGAATCATATAAATAGTCCCCTCATTTACCAAACAGAGAACTGGCAATTTTACATTTCTGCAAGTGTGTTGGTATAGAGACTTATATTGGGGACCCAACCAGCTTAAAGCCATCCAATTGAGCTTACAACAGAATCGAGTCAAGAGGTAGCACAGAAAGTGAAGCATCATATATATACCCACTACAAGGGATTACAGTATCAAACAGAGCATAAAGCATTATCATCAAAAACGTAAAATAGATCATCACAGATAACAGGATGAGCACATTGGGCAAAAAACTTGTTGTTTTTGGAGGAAACGGATTTCTTGGAAGAAGGATTTGCGAGGCAGGTGTGAAAAGAGGTATGCAGGTTATATCTGTTTCAACGAGCGGGAAGATGCCGGATAGTGCCATAGAGGCAGATAAGGAATGGATGAAGGAGGTGAACTGGAGCCGCGGGGACGTCTTTAGACCTGAAAATTATGTCGATTTGATCAAAGATGCCAGTGGTATTGCACATTCAATTGGAATCCTTTTTGAGAACCAGAACTACAAAAAAGTCGTCAGATCAACGGGTGATATGTTCGGTCTCATTGAGAGTTTCTTTGTGCAACCAGACGGAAACCCAATGAAGCGGCACCCACCCAAATCTGCACAGGCCAAGCGTGAAACGGAGCCTAAGAATAAGAAAGATGCTAAGATCAAAAAAGAGGAGGAGGATGAAATGCAGGAAGACGAAGAGCCGATCATGGACTTGACATACGATAGAATGAACAAACAGAGCGCACTGGTGCTTGCACAGACATTGGCAGAGTGCAACAAGCAGAAACCTGCATTCGTGTACATTTCGGCAGATCGAGGATTCCCGGGCGTACCATCTGGATACATTGAATCGAAAAGACAGGCCGAATATGAGCTCTACCAGTTGCAGCCGGCAATCCGGCCCATTTTAATGAGACCAGGGTTCATGTACGATGAAAGATTGACCAACAATGGCACTTTCAGGAATGCCATGAAGGAGGCTCTAACACTTGGAAGTGCTGTGAACAAATCGGTGTTCAGAAATGCGTTTGATGGGTTGGTGAGGCCGCCGATATCGGCGCAAACCGTCGCAAATTGGGCCGTTGAAAAGGTGCTCGATGGAAAATTCCACGGACCCGTTCTCATGGACCAGATGCTACACGTTAACCTTGGAAATAGTACACCAAAGGAGAGAAGCGCACCAACAGACGCAAAAAAGGAACCCGAGACAAAAAAGAAACATTGATGGAGTGTGGTGGAAATCAGGGGATCTGTTTTTGGTGTCACACAATGTCACATGCTTCAATTTATTATGCTTATTTTAGGCTAGAAATAGGGGGAAATTGAAGAAGAGAGATATTGATGCGACAAATTTATCGCCAGTAACTGGATCCTGCTCCACGTAGTAATTGCTTGCGTTAGGACAGAGAGTGAGAACAGACCGTATGGACAAAACACGGCATTTGTATATATAATATGGGGCTTTTGGAGCCGAAAGGTCCGTGCTCTTTTGAAGGGGAGAAATAGAAGCAGGGGAAAAGAGCAAGCAAGAACAAGCAAGCACAAGCAAGCCCGAGAAAATAATAAAATAAAGCTTGCTTCCTTGTATTGCCGAATAAAGGCGGAGAGAGGTTTGAATGGCTTTTTTTTTTCACTATTTATTTCCGACTTTTTCTGCTTCTATCACTAGCCTTAAAATTAATCAGACTGATAAATATGATACAATCAACAGTATCGGCCGTTTATATCTGCCAATAAATTAACTTCTTTTCTAACATACTCATAGTGGCGTTTCAGGATTGGCATAGAAAAGCTACATATATTAGACAGTTGGGTCATTGGTTGTAATCTTTTTGAAGCAGGCGAAAATCTGGTATTTATTCCTATAACTGCTTCAACCTCACCCTTGACTTTAAGGCATTTTATCCGGCGTCTAATTTGCAACTGACATATTCTTTTTTACGGAAATGGGCAGCCGCAAAGCTTTAACCAGAGACATAGAGAGCACACCACTCTTATCGAGTGCATCAAGCGAACAGCAAAATAGAAGGGGGAGTTCCTTGATCGGTGCACAGCAGAGGCTTTATACAGCATCCGATGATTTCCACACCTCGGAAGCAAATAGGTCAACATCAGAGCTCTTGAGAAGAAGAGATGCCGCAAAGACATATCCACTGAAGCATGCTCTGACAGAAGTGAATATAGATGGGACAACAAGAAGGCCATCTTTCATGGTGAACCGGCTTGCCAGCTCGAAATCTCCTTACAGCCGCCGCATCAGCATATTCATCGACCCGTCAATTGATGCAAAGGCGCTTAACGTGCGTGTCGACTCTTTGCGGTCCAGGCGACCATACGGGTTGATTGGGCAGGCTCGGAGGCTTGTAGACTGGGGAAAGTACAACATGAGCGACGAGAAGATCAAGCGGCTGGCTGAAAACAGCAAGCACGCAAGAGGTGTTCGCAGATTTTACGAGGAACAGAACGAGCTTATATCTGAGTATGAGGATGTGGATAAGCTTCTAGACACCGGTGTCCACTATGAGATGATTCAGAACTACGACGAGAACACATCCTCGGGAACATCGGATGAAGACGAGACTTCCGTCGAGGATGCAGACGAGGAAAATGCTGCATCGAAAGACTCACAGCAACAAAACGACAGCAAAAAGACCGAGAATATGTCTGGAACGATCATAAGTACAAGCGGCCAGGTTGCAGACCCAGCTGTAGCATCAAAGCCTCTAAGAAAGAAGAATTCGTCAGGTTCGAACTCTTCGGGCGAACACAGACACGTTCCTGAAGATGCAGTTCCAGGTAACATCGATGCAAAAGGTGCAAAGGTGCTTGGCGAAGAGAAAGAAGGTGACAGGACTGTGAAGACGGCAATTTATGTGAATTTTGCAGTGAACATTCTTCTTTTGCTCGCAAAGATTGTTGTCGTTTACGCTTCGATGTCGATGTCCATTCTTGCATCTTTGGTGGACTCTGTCTTGGACCTTATGTCGACGCTAATAATCTTATTTGCAAACAAATATGCCGCCATGAAGTCTGCTCGCTTTCCTATCGGCAGAAAGAGACTAGAGCCAATTGGAGTGCTTGTTTTCTCCATCGTGATCATCATATCATTTCTCCAAGTGATGATTTCGTCTATCGAGCGTCTTTTAGGTGGAAACCACAGCTTGGTGACCTTAACTCTTCCGTCCATAACCATAATGTTGTCGACTATTTTGGCAAAAGTCGCCTGCTACCTCTGGTGCTCTTCAATTAAGAACTCATCGGTCGAAGCTTTGACAGAAGATGCCAAAACGGACGTCGTCTTCAACACGTTTTCTCTTTTATTCCCTGTTGTCGAGTGGTACTTCAGAATATGGTGGATTGATGCACTGGGTGCTTGCTGTCTCTGTTTGTATGTTATCATACAGTGGTCTATGGTAACATTTGAACACATCGATCATCTTTCGGGCTCGCATGCATCGAAGGAAGAGTATTCGCAAATCTTGTACATGATTTTTAGGTTTAGTGACAAGATTTCCGGTGTCAAGAATTACCGCATGTATCATCAGGGAGATTTGGTTAACGTTGAGGTTGATATTGTCATATCGGATCACCACTTGGGACTAAGAGACTGTCATGATTTGGGAGAGTCGCTCCAGTATGCTATAGAGACGATGCCATATGTTGAGAGGTGCTTTGTTCACTTAGATTATAAGGTGAGAAACTACAATGGCCATATACAAGGTTGAGCGTGGCAAGGCTCTATATACAACAGATTCGTAGGAAAGCAAAAAGCAAAAAGCAAAGAAAAAATAAATGATAGCAAACAACAAAACTGAAAAGTCTGCTATTTGTGCAGACACAGATACAATAGTGCGGATATTTTTACGAGAAGAATCAGAGCATTCCCATAGTCTTGACATTCCACAGGGCTGTTGTTTAATTATATAGATAGGTTAGTGTACTTTGAACTGTATAATAGAATTGATAGAATGGAGAACGAGGACAATACCGGTAGAGCTTATGGGAAGGAAGCTCAGACTTATGACGTAAGCGTGACAATGAGCACAGTTTACTTGAATGTGTTCAGAATTGGCTTCGCAAGGACAACAGGACAAAGCCAGTAATAGGCTGAGTTGAGATAGAGACAGTAGGACGAGATTGTAGGACAAGATTACAGCAGATACAGAAACTCAGAACCTTGCGGATATTATGTCAATAAAGAAAATAAATATGGGAACGTGAGGTGGAATCATGGAGAAACGAAATACCATAATCGAGATTGTACACAAACAGATAAATACTAGACATAATTGTTTTTGTAAAGGAGTACTGTTTACAACAGAAGCAGAGTTAAACAGACAAACAAGCCTCCCAACAGACAAATCTACCCAGATTAGGCACATTATGAAGAAGGCGGTAACGCAAAGTTTCGGAAACAAAGCATATTAAGAAAGTGAAATATCAAATCGTAAACAATCCTGTGTTGGCGTTATATTCTCTATGACGTATTTCAGAACACGAGGCTGTGCCGGATGGAAATAATTAGGAGCGATACGTGAGGAAAACGGCAGAGATAGCTGAGTAATAAAACAACAAGTTGTTGCACTTGAAAGACGTATAACAGGATTACTAAAGATAGTCGATGTAGAAAGATGCAGTGAGAAATAGACAAGCACAAGCATAATCGAAATATGTGAAAAAATTGAAGTGGCTTGGAAAGACAAATAGGAAGAGAGAAAGAAAGAAAGGAAAAAGCTTGGCGGTAGACAATGCAAGATGGAACAATTGGGGAAGTTGCATGGAAAGAAAGAGAAAAGGAAGTAAGCGGCTTCTTTAAAAACAAACGACTAAACGGCAAGGTGATTCTGAGAAAAAAAAAGCTTTTTCTATTGATCAATACTTGTGATAGTTGTGGACAAGAAGAGTAAAGAGAGTGAAGTTGGTCCGAGAAGAAATATTAGACGCCGTGAAAATTTTTTTGCAACGAAGAAAAGAAAAGAAGATAAACTTTAAGGTAAACAAAAAAAAGAAAAAGAATGGGGTTAAGGAAGACCACAGATCGGTAGCTACAACAACTAAAGCAAAAGAGAGAAAAGATCAGAGGAAAACGGTAGGAATTGAATAATGAGTAGGGACGAAAGGAAATAAGACAGCTAAGTAGAGAAGCAAAAGTGATTATAAATAAAAATACAGGTACAAAAAAGTAATAAAAGATCAGAATAGAGATCAAAAGATGCGCCATAGAGAACACAGAAAACTGAGAAAGAAAACAAAAATGAAAACAAAACTAAAAAAGGGAAGAGACACAAATCGGATTGAAAGAAACAACAGGAGAAGCATATGTAAGGAGAGTCCAAGAGCCGGCTTGATAGATTAAATATAACATGGATAGCACAAATGAGCAACCAAAATAGAGCTTAGTGGCTTTAAAATGGCTGTGGGTATAAACAAGCATAAACAAAATACCACAATGTGCAAAATTCATGATCAGGCTGGAACCAGGACAACACAATTGTAAAACAGACTGATGTATACATAAAACAGAACACAATAGAACTGGGCGCTTAAAAAAAAAGCCAGGAAATAACTTCGTACTCAGGTGTGTGCCGATTGTACAATAGAAACAAATAGAAAGAAAAAAAAAGAAAAGAAGGAAAAAGACAGAAAAATTCACCAACGATGACAAAGCCAGTAGAGCCAATGATAGAGTAGAATGCTATTGAGATTTCGATTGGCGAGAAACACGCACAAACTGTTATTGTATTCGCAAGCTGTCGATCCGCATGATTAGTTGAAAAGATGAAAATCAAGGCTTCCTCAACCGCGCAGAACGTACTAAAAAAAAATTTGTGAATCGGGAAACATATGAAAATTTGAACACTGCAAAAAATAGAAGTAACCATAAAGATGCTGGTGTAGTATATAGATGAAGTGGGAGCCACCTGAGAAATCTGGTTGTTCTGAAATAAACATGGCTGGGTGTAGATCTGATGTATTTGGTGGCTCTGTTTTCGCTCCAGACTCTTTGAAGCTTGAAGCTTGTAAAGCCGCCATTTTAATATTTTAATACTTGAAGCCTAAATACTGCGAGCATGCACTTTTCTCCATTAATCCTTGCACCTTTGGTCTGGGCCACCTATGTTTATGGCGCAGACCCGACTACAACGACAGCAGCAGCAGCAGCAGCCGTCACTCCTGCGGGTGATACAGCCACAACAACCAATGTAAATGCGGCAACCACTGAAGCTGCAGTGAATGCAGCAACAACAAATACAGCAGCAACGGCAACAAATACAGCAGCAACAGCTGCAAATGCGGCAACCACTGAGGCTGCTGCAAATGCTGCAACAACTACAACTGCAAATACTGCGACAACCAACGCTGCTTTGAATACGGCAACAGCAACCGCAGATACAACAACAACAACTAATCCGGCAGCAGCAGATACAGCAACAACAACCAAACCAGCAGCAGCGGATACAGCGACAACAACAGATCCAGCAGCAGCAAACACAGCAACAACAACAAACGCTGCAACAACCAAAGCTACTTTAAACACAGCAATAACGACAACTGCTGATACAGCCGCAACTACACCAGCTGCTGCAACTACACCAACAACAACCGATGCAGCAGCAGCAACTGATCCGGCAGAAACATCAGACACAGTCACGGCTCTCACGACGGGAACAGACACGTTGGACGACTCCGATACAGGCACATCGACAACAGCATCAGTTTCTCCAACGTGGGTCTGGATTACAACAACGATAGATGGAGTCGAGACTACTCCTTCCATCCTGTTTTCGCAGAAGTTCGAAACCTTCTACAGCACAGTAGCATCCCCATTGTCTGGCACTATAGGGCTAGGAACCATTAAAGGTACAGTTGGTGCTCTAAAGGATTACAAGACTGTCACGATCACTGTGAGCAAATAATTGATAACTTTGGCCATATCTATACTTCTCGGCCCACAGTGTTTCTCAAACCATTTATCCTGATTCTTCATCTTTTAATCTCGTTCACTAGCATTTAACCACATAATTAACGGTTTTGTGTCAAATTTCTTGACAAACAATCCACAGGCTATCAGTCTCTCTTTTTCTTATTCATTACCTTTCATCATTCGGCAAGGAAAAGCGTATTTGAGCATTTTGGAATGTTTATTTGCAGCTGATGTCTGCCGTCTGATTTTATAGAACAGTTTTCTTCTTTTTTGTTTGCTATAGCACAGTTCTGTGCTCACACTCTTTCAGCAACAAAGTGGAAACAACTATTTCATTGCATTGAAAAACGTCGACTTTCGTAGCTCCATTTGTGTAGATTCACTTCATTGATATTTCTTGCCGTCTAGAGTTGTGCAAATTCCAAATAAGAAGTAAAATGATATATTCAAAAGAAAGCCCAGGCTCAGATCACTTTCTCAGATCTACCCCGCAGATCATTCGCTAGGCAGCCGTTTTTTTTTAGTTTTCAATTTTTTTGACCACTTTATTGAACTCACACTCACTCCTCTCAATTCTTATCACTGAGTTGGATTGTACATTCACGTTTCGGCACAACAAGAACACCAGAAACCACACAAAACTACATATAGAATGTCTGCACATCCAAAGGCTACCCAGAGCACGTTCAGGCAAAGCTTGCAGATGATGCGGTTCTTCAAAGAAGTGCCTAATTCCAAAAATACAGTGAGAGACCAACTAGCCAATGAAAGATCGTTTTTAGCTTTTGCAAGGGCATCAATCATGCTTCTTGCCAGTGTCATATCGATCACACAAGTGTACAAAAAGATCCTCATTCAAGATCAGGTGAAACAGCTCTTGAATTTGCCGTCCGACGATACACACCAATCATCATCTTTGCTCAAGGCCTACATAGCTTTAAACAGCACCTACTCGACAATAGTTCGGCCCCTCACAATTTTTGCGACAGCGGCTTCCCTCATTATTGCCATAATGGGTTTCTTCAGGTACATCTTGAACCTCAATTTGCTCCTCAACGATAAGCGATTCAGTCCCTTTACGGTATCTGCATTCGTTATTATCATATTTTGTGCAGTGGTAAGTATTTGAATTAGAAGCGAGAGATAAGAAAAGAAGGAAATTTGCGGATATTACAAAGAAAAAAAAATACGAGTTGGGGAAAAAAAGATCATTTGAGATCTGCTTACTAACAGCCTCATACTACCTACCTGGATTGTAGATTTGCGTTCTGGTTTTGTACATGTCCATTCGATTTCACGTACTTTCGACGTGAAAATTCAAGATAAGCCAAGAAACTGCACCAAGTGTCACAGTATTTCGCCATAAGCCACCGAACCTCGAGGATCAAATGAATGGACCAAGCATCATCCGAAAAAGAACAAGAACTAAGGCCGATCACAAGATCGCGAGGGCAATCACAGAGATCGTAGAGCAGGTGTCGCCGATAAAGGGCCCAGAGAACGAAACACGCGATCACCTTTCCAATGAGAGGACATTTTTGGCATACATCAGAACAGGTGGAAGTTTTGTTGCGATGGGGATTACGATAATTATGTTAGGCCGGTTTTCCGTCACAGAGTCAATCTCGAGGCTTGGGGATCTTCAGAAATTGGAGGACGGCAAGATTCTCGAGGAACTCAAGCACGATGAGATGGTGGTGGATAAATATTGCAATCCTGCAGGAATAGTTGTCGCTGTATCAGGCATAATAACGATAGTATGTGGAGCGATACGGTACACCATTAACTATAAGTTGCTTGACCGAGCAAGAAACGTTTTTATGAGTGGCTCTTTGTTTTCCTCCATCATCTTTTGCACGCTAATCGCAGTGACGGTGCTCACGTCTATTTTGATAAGCCAGGTGTAAGAGAACGGAAGAACAGATCTGCAAGGTTGCGATTGCCGAGACATTCAGAGCAGAAGAGGGAGATTAGAAGGAGGGATGGCAAGAGAAAGATTAACAGAGATGATGAACAGAGCAAGGAAAGCACAATAAAAGAAATATAGAAGACAAGAAAAGCACATAAAAGAATTAAAGAAGAGCAGAAAAGCAGCGTGGGCTAGTGACAAACATTACATTGGCTCAAACTGTGGTGTGGAGTTTCGCCTGACAGCACATTGAGGCCGAATTACATGATGCTTTTTAAATAACCAGACATAGCTGTGGCACCTGAAATATTCGCTCAAACGAGCAAGTGGCTTGAGAAAGGCGGAAGTTCACATTTTACCGCGAAATGATGGCGGCAGGGAGAAAGAAAAAGTTAAAAAAAAAAAATCGCGTTGAAATAAAAAGACGCTCTAATCAGCACCTTGCTAAATCTGACAGATAAGGGGAAGATTATGCGAATGCCACTAAGATAAGAAATTCAAACAACCAAAAAGCCGAATATCACTCTTTTCTCTGTATAAATCCTGAATTTACTGGGGAATCGGCACTCTTCCTGGAGAAGACACACGTTACGAAACAGAAGTCGGAAATAATTGAAGCATTGACAGGATATAGCAACAACAGCACAAAATACATCAGAATAGATCAACATCATCTACACCGAAGGATCACATCATCGATACTACAAGACCACACCATTAATACTACAAGACCACATCATCAATACTACAAGACCACATCATCAGCTACATAATGTCAAGAAGAGAATCCACAGTTTTGGCACCAGTGAGACCAAGCATCAAAAAGCCAAAGACCCTTTACAACTACGGGTCTCTTCTTCTAGAAAACAAAGGTACTATTGCAAGAGACCACTTGGCCTCAGAAAGAACGTTCCTCGCATGGCTAAGAACTTCCATCAGCTTTGCCTCAATTGGCGTTGGACTAACGCAATTGCTCAAGCTCGGTGAAGATGCCTCCAACTCTCCAGATATAATATACGTGGGAAAGGTGATGGGTCTTTGCTTTATTGCGCTAGCTGCTGTTACGTTGGCCATTGGCGGTTTTCGGTATTTTGCCGTCCAGTATATGCTCACCAAGAACAAGTTCCCAGCGAGTGTAAGTGGAATTTGCATCATCTCATTATTTGCGGCTGTATTGAGCATCGCCACTTTTGCTATGGTCCTAAGGCTCTAGTTTCTAATTCTGGCAATCTTTTCTAATAAATCGCTTCATAGCTCTAATTTATTTTCTTCCATTTGCATTCTATGTAATTCTGTATACCGACCGCTATTGCCGCTCCTATTGTAGGCCTACTATCTGGAGCATTAATAGCAAGTCAGGGACCTTGTCCTATATCGCTGAACCGAGTAACCGAGTTCACCGAACCGACGAGCACGTGATCACATAAAGGGTTTAAGCAGACCTGCACAGGGCGCGAATCATAAATTGGCCCGCGCGGTTGGTAGCACTAACCAGCAAGAGCACATATCCACGCCGATAATTAATTTTTTTTCCCACTCTCTCCCTTACCGCACTCAAAATTTTTTTCAATGAAAACTTTCCCCTCACCTTCAAAAAAGAGTACGGGGCCTGATATACTTGAAGTTTGTGCAAGTACTCACTTTTACTGTTTAAACGATTTACCATCATAACACAACTGAAAACTAAACCAATAATACAATATGGTATGTATCACATGGGTATCTTGACGTCTAATGGCGGTTGAAGCATTTTTCTTGGGGCAGAACAAGCGGTGGTGATACTGATCTCAAACATCGGAGGGCAAAGTATCTAAAGAGCAAATGAAACGTAGCTAATAAGCAACAGGGGGATGCAACTGAGTTGTGATCGAACAACTGGGGCAACAGAACGGGCAGGATTGAGACCAGGTGTCTTCTGATGGGCGAAAATGGGTACAAATGTGGTGATTCTAAGGGCTCTTGAAGAAAATGGTGCTAGTTCGACAAATATTCTAACAGGCAAAGGTGGGACACTGGAGAACCTGAAATGAAGGCAGAAACGAAAATTTACACAAGCGGAAAGGGTGCAAGAACGGTCTCTAGTGTTGGTTTCAGGCTTTTTTGGTTTACTTGTAACTACAAACAGCAACGGCAAACAGCAATATGATATGGGACTAAGAAGAAAAGAGGAAAAGAGGAAAAGCGGATGCAGACTATTGGACGTTTCTATTACGGTAAACAACACACAAGTACAGAAAATACTAACCACAAATTCTTTATTATAGGGTAAAGTTCACGGATCTTTAGCAAGAGCTGGTAAGGTTAAGTCTCAGACTCCAAAGGTCGAGAAGACTGAAAAGCCAAAGAAGCCTAAGGGAAGAGCTTACAAGAGACTCCTCTACACCAGAAGATTTGTCAACGTTGCAGCTACTCCAAACGGAAAGAGAAAAATGAACTCTAACGCTACTGCTTAAGCGAAGTCTTTTTTGTTTGTCGTGAATAAAAGGATTAATTAAGGAGGGTTATAACTTTTCTGGGATGTTTCATTCGGTGGACATTCTGTATAATTATACACACTGTTAGCGGGCCATAATAAACATGAGTACTTGCTTTTGAGGATGTTGTAGTGTAGGTTGTAGTGAAACTGTGTCTATGGAGACAGTTGAAGTGAATTGAATTGTGTTTTGAATTTTAACTGAGCTCAAAGTTTACTATGAAATGGAAGTGAATAAGAAATCGTAAGTTAATTGAAAAGGAATTAGAATTGTAGCCGAATTGAAGCCAAGTGCCGGCAGAATTTCCGGCTCTATGAAGTGAATAAATATGTTTAGTTAAGTAGGCTGGATGGGGAAGTCTCTAGTATCTAACAAGTTCCTAACAAGCTAGTAATTGCCTATGAATGCTTGCAACAGCCTCTGATCGCCTCTATTCTTCTACATTTAAGTTGGTATGGCATCTCCTCTCCAATGTCTCCATCTACAAAAAGCCAAGCAACCTGAGAATGTAGTCAAACAGGATTCCTAGCCAAATAACATGTCCGGTTTTTATGTTATCCCGGAAGTAGAAGCCACAGCTTGCCGGATTGTCCAAGTCGACTCTCCGTATCATATTGAAAAGCCTGCGACCGGCCAAAAATGCGCCCGTGTAGAAGCCAGGCCCCATTCCAGCCATGAAACCCGCAAATGTCAGGCATGCTATCTGTGCAGTGGCCAAACCGACGAAAACCTGCTTCGAATGCTTTCCCCACGCCAAAGCGGTGGACTTGATTCCCACTTTCACGTCGTATCTTTTATCCTGGTGCCCATAAACCGTGTCGTAGTGCATGCACCAGAAAAAGCCGCTCAAATAAAGCGGAACCATCACGGACCAATCCCAGACTCCTAATGCTGGGAATCCTAGCAATGCTCCCCAGTTGAAGCACGCAGAAAGCATTGCCTGTGGATAATACGTGAACCGCTTGAAGAGGGGGTATGTGGCCACTAGGACAAGGGAGGATGCACCCAACAAAAAACAGTCTGCAGGCAATTGGAGCAAAACAGCTAGCCCAACCATACATTGGGCACCTAAAAACAAGACTGCCTGCCTCACACTGACACGGCCAGAAGTGATGGGTCTCTCGATCGTTCTGGCAACCTTGTTGTCAAGGTCCCTGTCCCAGAGATCGTTAATAGTGCATCCTGCACCCCGCATCACAAATGCTCCCACGGAAAAAACACCAAGCATCCAAGCCGTCGAAAGAATCGGGGCTGACGTCATGTAACCGGCCATTGTTATGGCCCACATGCACGGGCTCAACAAAAGCCATGTTCCAGCAGGCTTCTCAATCCTCATTAACTCCATATACGGGATCCACTTCTCTGGAAACTTCTTCAACACACCTAGTCCATCCTGTCTCTCTTTCCGTGCAATTGCAAGCTCCTTTTCCGAGAACCTATGATGTTCTGGCGTCGTCGTCCGTAGCACTGATTCATCCCTCTGCTTTGAAGTTGTAGAAAATACCCTGTATCTGTTCAATGAATGTGCAAAATATGACTCTTGCCAGGCTGTTCCAACAATGGTCTTTCCTATAACCCCCACACCAGCTTGCGTATAGGAGGGAAGCCTGGTTAGGGACCTCCAAAAGAATCTGGAAGGCAAGGCGAATGACATGAAAGAGTGAGGAAGAGAAGAAATTAAAAAGCACAAGTATGTACAAGATGAGTGGGGAGAGACGAAATAGGATTAGCCAGCCTATTTATATGCAACCTGGGGAAACTCAATATCATTTATCGAAAGGGGGGTGGGGAAGAAAGGGATCGGTGGATCTGAAGGGCATCGCAGAAAAGGAAGCGAGGAAGATTTTTAAAAAACAGTTTATGCGCATAATTTACATTTACTTAAAAAGTCTCAGCGTGAACCGGCACAGGGAACTTTCGGGATGTATGGTCGGCTGCACCTTCCTAATTGGGTAATTTCGGACTCCATCGAATCTTTGACTGGGTAGAGCCGTCTGGCTATCGAGTGGCGGCTATCGCATCCCGCGGAGTGTGCGAATCAAAAAATTGCCGATTCCGGTATCAATTCTCGCCTAGGACCAATTGCCTGGTTTTGACATATTTGTACAATAAAAAAAAAACGAAAAAAAAAACCGGAAATTTTTGATTCCAGCGCTTATCAGTTACAACCAAAAGACCATTTATATAGTTGAAGATTATCCGGGTCAATGCACGGACCGAGAAAATTTGGAACAGAAACAAAAAACGATTCAAGACTGAATAATATGGACATGTGTGAATCTGGCACATTTGTAGTGAGTGGTCAACCTGATGACAAAGTTCTATATACAATAAGCGTTGACTAAAGATAAGATACAGTACAGCTTTAAGGTGCACCGGTGAATACCAGCTTCCAGAATAGTGAATATCGAGAAATCGTGTATGGTGAACGAGAGAGAAAAAAAGAACTTGACTCAACTGTTAGAGTGTACAATCGATAAGCAGGGTCTGGATCTGGATAGAGTGACTATCTCCAAGACATAAGGCCAGGAAGAGTGTGATTTTTGGATAGAGCGAGGCTTTTTTTAAACTCCCGATTTACAGCTTTTCAAATGACAAGCAAGGAGAAAATGAGAAGGAGAAGCACGAGTGTAAGGAAAAGAAGCAGGAACGGGTGCCACGCGTGTAAGAATGCGAAGATAAAGTGCGACGAGGTCCGGCCGATCTGTTTGAACTGCCAGAAGTTCAAAAGAAAGTGCGATTACTCGATTGTGCTAACGTGGGGAGGAAGACCGTACAAAAAGCCCAAAAAGGAGAAGCTTAACATGATAGCATCTATGTCTCGCGAGCAGCTGTCGGAGCCTGCGAAGAGCATTGCTCTCCCGTTTCAGTCCGTTCAGGAGAGCTTGGCAAAGTCCGATGGTGAGCCGGATACCGCAGCGAAAGCGCAGAAAGGGGACCAGAGTGCCCTGTTCGGCATCATCGTGCAAAATAAGGGCAAAATGGTAGCGATGGCGGGCCAATCAGTGGCCAAAGCCGAGCCCAAGGTGAAGGTGGAGCCTTACGAGACTCTGGAGATGCTTGGGTTGGAGCCGGAGGCCCCCACCGATGAGCACAAGGTCGCGTCAGTGGCGATGCGGGCAGGCAACCGGTCGATCGGCACATCGACGGGCAGCGGGTCGGACCACATCGTGAGTCCGTCCGGGAACCTCGAGTATCTACTTCGGATGGTGTCGAGCGGCGGGCAGACGGACCAGCAGTGCGTCGGAGAGGAGGCCAGTGACGCGGGCGGGTCCAGTTTGGGCGAGTTGCGGTCGTTGGCGAGTTGCGGTCGTAGTTGCGGTCGTTGGACGAGTTGCGGTCGTTGGACGAGTCGTTTGGCGAAAATCCGGTGGAAGACTACAGTCTGCGGCCTGAGGGTGGCCAGCAGTCCGGTGACGGCAGCTTTGGCGAGAGCATCAAGTCCGTGTCGGACGCCCTTGGCAGCATCATGGACGGGGACATGGTGCAGACGAATCCGTGGGCGTTTCTCGAGGATCTAGGCGGGTTTCACCGTGGAGAGAAGACTGCGGCATTGGCAGGAACCGGGCCAGCAGGCGAGGAGGTGGGCGGGCCGGCCAGCAGGACGGAGATCGAGGACTTCTCGGCGGACTTGGAGAGCATCTGGAGGCAGCAAGGGTTCGCAAAGGCAAAGGTGCACTTGGCAAAGCCTCTGGACCGGCTGCGGGCCAAAGAGAGGAAGATCTTCGTGGTGGACGAGGCGGAGAATGAGCAGCAGGTGCAGAGTTCAATCCCAAGAGGCATCCTACCCCTTCCAGACATCCTCCTGAACGTGCCGTGGTACTACGAGTCGTTCAACTTCTTCCTCCAGTCGACGTCGCTGCTCCTCACGCCGACAGACCCGTCGATCTACGCGAGCAACCCGTTCAAGACGGTGCTCCCAGCGTTGGCCATGCAGAACGACGGGCTCATGGCCCTCATGATCGCGTACGGCATTGCACACCGCACCACGCTCTTGCACCAGCCCATCCCCTACAACATCGAGGAGTCCTTGATGAGCCGGGCGTTGCGCGACTTGTTGGCTTTGCTCAGCAACAAACGCACCTCCACAAGCGACCTCACCTTGTCGCTCGTGCTTCTTCTCAGCTCGTTCATGGTGTTCGCGTTCTCGGGCGACAAGTGGCGGGTCCACCTCAAGGGTGCTCGGCAGATCATCTTGCTGCGTGGGTACAACCAGCCGTTCCGCAAGTTGATCTGCGATTTCCCACGGTCCGATTCCCCGACCACTGCCAACATGAGCTCTGAGATCAAGAAGTCCAAGCTTCTCTACTTCCTCATCCGCTGGTTCGCCTACATAGACGTGTTCACGAGCCTCTCGTCGCCGCTCGAGCCGTCCGAGGCCGAGATCGACGCGTTCATGAGCCGGCTCGAGCCGTCTTCGCAGGGAGTCTCCCCGGCTTGGACGGAATCGCCGCTCGACGGGTCGATCGGGGACGAAAAACCCGACGCGGGGCAAGAACGGCAGCAGCAGATCGACTACGACGTCGACAACGACGGCACGTTCTTCACGGACGAGTCGCACAAGAGCATCGACTACATGCTTGGGTTCAACGTGAAGTTCCTCCCGCTCTTCGCCAAGTTGTGCCGGCTGATCGAGCGGATCAACTTCTGCCGGCGCGTCGATCGACGCAGGCCCAGCTCGGCCTCTCCGTGTCCCATGTGTTCAAGATCAGCCCCGCCACCATCGAGAAGTCCTTGCAGATCGAGTCGCAGTTCCGCAGGCTCGGCCGCATGGAGCTCGACACAGACACCACCCCGCAGAAGGACTCCTTCAACAGCGTCGTGGCCTGCAACCACTGCTTCCTACTGATGGGCATGATCCAGCTTTACCGCCGGGTGCTTCAGATCCCCAGGAAATCCCCCCTAGTCCAGCACATGTCCGTCTCCATCGTCAGTGTCATCGACAGGTTCATCGACACGGCCAAGCCGAGCTCGCTTTGCCTCATTTTGCCGATTTTTGTGGGTGCGTGTGAGTGTGAGAGCGAGCGTGAGAGACTGTTGTACCGGAGGAAAATGCGCGATCTGATTGGCCAGGGCTCGCCTTCTGCCACCCAGGCCATCGAGATAATGGAGCAGTGCTGGGAGTCCGGCAGGGACTGGTACGAGATTATGTACACGGAGAACCGCAATGTTATTTTCCTCTGAGCCGATTTACTAGACATGCTTTATTTACTATATACTTGTGCCCGACTGAATGCTGAACAAGCGCTAAATAGACGTTAGATAGACGCCATAATTGATGCCATAATAGACACTATAATTGATGTCATAATAGACACTACAATTGATGCCATGTTTGATACCATACTTGAATATCTTATCTTCATTTCTTTGCCATGATTTCATTTTCATTTCTTTGCCATAATTTCATTTTCACTCCTTTACCTTGCTTATAAAAGTGTAGCCAGGTACGTTCCCATGATACCACCGACCTTTCCAATTGTGAATGCAAATTACATACAGACACACTCTGTTTCTAAATGGTCCGCCAATACTCTCTGTGTATTCCCTAGGTGCTCTTTAGATACTGGATGCTCCACAGACACTCTTTCTATCTAATGACAATCTGGGTTCCCAAATATTCTCTGAACAATTTCTAGGCAATCCCTTGATATTTTCTAAATCATCCCTGAATAGTCTCTAGACACTCCATGTATACCATATAAATACTCAAAAGAGAATCTATTGCCAGGAGATTCTAAAGATACTCTAGATAGTTTCTAAGTTCTTCTGATACTCCTAGATACTCTCTAGATATTGTTCAGATACTCCTGAATACTTTTTGAATACCCTAGATACTTCTCAGCTACTCTCCAAACTAACTCATTCATCTATGTACATCATCTTCCTCCTCGCAATCGGCCGAGCCTGCGCCCTCCTCAAGAACTCAAGCCTGGCCACCAACTCCTGGTTCTTCTTAAGATCCGCCTTTACCCGAATAAGCTCGTTATGCCTTTGGAGTCGTTTTTCAGCATCAAACCTTGTGAAAAGAGCCGTTGCAAACTCATCGTCAGGCCCCTTCTGAAACTTGAGAATGTAGTTGTGAAACCTCCAAAGCGCTGTCCGGTGGCAAACACTCAAAACCGTAATATGGAACGTCTTAGTGGCAATCCGGTAGCACTCTTTCTCCAAATCGGGTGATATTGCAGATGTGCATTCGTCCAAAACTGCAAATTTCGGTTGGTGATAGTACAATCTGGCCATTGCCAACCTCTGCTGCTCCCCTGTGGAGAGGATATCTGGCCATTTCGCCACTTTGTCCAACCCAGAAGCAGTGAAGCGGGTGTTTCCCCCTAGGGAATCGTTTTCCAATGCACTGGTTCCCGCGTTCGATCCTGAGACTGCCTCAAATTTAAGCTCGTCACCTTCCTCCTCGTCCTCGTCCGAGCTCACGTCGTCCACATTGGCCAGAAGATGCTCCAAGTGCACCAATTTGAGCAATTTCAGGAGGTAAAAGTCGTCCTTCACCACCACCTTGCCACTACTCCTGGCAACTTCGACCTTTTCGTGATACTCGGCCATCGAGTCCGGATAGAGAATCTGCTCGCGGAGTGTGCCATAAGTGAAATAACTGGTTTGCGGTAGATAAAACACCTGCCGGCGTGAAGAAGGGACCGTTACACGGCCGGGATCTCGCACCTCCCACAATCCCCCCAAAATGCGAAACAAGGACGATTTACCGCACCCATTCGGCCCGATAACCAGGAGACTTTGGCCCGGCTTGATGGAGAAGGTGAGGTCCTTCACGAGGGTGTTTCCTGCGGGAGTTACAACCGGAACATGGTCGAAAGTGATTTCTTCTCCGTACGAAACGTTTGGCCCCTCGATCAAGTGATCCTCGCTGGTATCGCAGGAGTTTGTGGAAAGGGCATTGATCTCTTTGAGTGACACATCAAACTCATAGAGCGAAGTGCTGTACTGGACGATGTTCTGTATTCCCTTTTTGGAGTGTATTAAACGGCCCAAGGAGTCTGAGGCGGACAACAAAAGCCGCTTATTTGCAAAAAAGTCTGCTGCCATTCTCGATACCACCTTCTCATCCACATCGAACCCTGAAAAATATGCTGTTGAGAAGATTGGAGCAGCACACATCATCAATCCAAAGGCTCCAAGCCCATACTTGAAGATAAACCCCATCGCAAAGTTGTAGACTGCCATTCTTCGGAGCTCCAGTCTCTGAAAACGCTCCAATTCAAAGTAAGACGTGTCAAGCAGGTCCAACTCTCTCCTATGGCCTCGTGCAAGTGCGATTTCCTCTCTGTGGTTGATAAGCTGCGTGTGATAAGTGTGGAATTTGTTCTCGAGAGCGTTGTGAACCGACGTTAACCTTGCGAAATTCGGCGTGAACATTTTTAAGGCCAACGTTGAAACACTCGCAATCAATCCAAGCAGAAGGGAGCTTTCCGAGGCATATTCACTGACCTTGCTTAGTCTGTTTGCAGTAAGCAAGATGTCCAAAATAGGGTCAAAAAGCTGGAAGGGGAGCTTGGAGACAGTTTCCGCAAGCTGGTCCACTGTAACGGTCACCAATTGGTTGGGGCTTTCTACTTTTTTCTGTGAGTTGGCTGTTTTCGCACTATGCTGCTCCGGGTTCATCTTGTTTGTTAGCTGATAAATGCTGCTGTTTCCCGAATTGGGAAGGTAGTCATCCATTATGACTCTGGTGGTGCCCGCGCGGAAAGACTGGGCCAACATGCCCTGGACTTTCCTGATTAGGGAGTTCGTAATTGAGGCGGGAACCCCTATGAAAAACCAGATCACCAAGCACTTGAAAAACTGCTTGAACCTTTTGCCCACTATGAGTGAGACGAGTTTCCCGTCCAAGGAGGCTATACTCAAGGTGATGGCAGCCTTTACCCCGAGCAGGGCCAACTGGCACGCGAGATATTGAGTTATCCGAAGTGTTGTTTTGCTATCTTTCGTAAGAACCAGTTTGAAAAGGCCAATTGTGGGAGAATGGCTCCAAAACGATCGGATGCCTTCCAGTGTGAAAGGGCTTGCTTTCCTCGAATGTGCCCTTTTCCCGCTCACATCACTCTTTCGCCTCTTTGAAGAGGTGGGCGACCCAGCATTAAAAATCGAGTAGAGTATGAGGATATAAGCTGTTCGTGTTAATAGTTTGCGATGCCTAGAGTAGAAAGCAAGAAGTCGCTTCACTGGGAACTTGCCCTTATGTTGAGGAAGAGTGAAGATCTGCGCAAGCTCAGACATTGTTGGTGTATCGGGAATTGCAAAGTGTATCAAAGCAAAGAAGATGAGGAAGAAAATATGAGAAGGGGGTAAATTGAGGAGTATATATATATATTCCTAAGTATCTTAAATATCCTTTTTATATATCCTATTTACATGCAAGCCATCGTACGTACCTTGCTGGATAATGCCTGGAGCAAAGTCCCTTTTTCTGCAAGTGGGGTACGGACAAATAGGAATTTTCGCGACTCATGCCCGTTAGTGCATCCGTCATTCTATTTTATTTACCTGCATATTTTTTGGTTTATTTTTTTTTGCCCCGAGAACCGTTTGCCGATTGCGGGGAGATTTTGGTGCCTCGGGTGTCTGAAATATTTTTGGGTTATCCGAATAGAGTTGTGACCATGCCGAATAATGCGTCGTCCAGAGCAATCGAGCCGGGTGAGTTTTGGAGTGCAGTCATTATTCAGAGAGCTTGCAACTTTAACATGAACATAGATAAGTTATAGCTGCCAGCTTTCCCACACTATTCGTATCGACTCTCCCCCCGTGTTGGCACAAGGAAGTCCAAAAATATCAACAAACTGGGAAAAATCAACGGACCGGAATGCTGGTTTCAGATCAGCAAATAGCACAAACGCCAGGTAGATTCACAACAAGACGGACTTCTCGTTCCTCGCAGCACGAGCAGATGAAGCCGGGAGCATCCTTCTAGATGGATATATCTGGAAATAGAGGGTAGTGTTAGTATTGAATGAGCATTGGCTAAAGTGCACAAAAGCATCATTGAGCACGTAAAAAAGAGCCAGGACTTACCTTTGCACCCAGCCAGTGGTGCTTGTATGCAACCTCGTGGGCAAATATCTCGCCAAAGCCAAGCATAACGCCATTGATGAAGGGGAGAACAAGATTCACACCGCATTTTGCCAAAAAGCTGAAAAACGTGCTTATGTGGATTGTGTTCTGCAATTCTAGTGATTCGTCCGATTCGCCACTCATGCTCGTGATTTCCTCCTCGTCCAACGCCTCGATATCGCTGCTAGACGCTTCTAGAACGCTTCCGCTTTGCTCTTTGGCCAATAATGTGTCAGATGCCGTATTGAGGGCCTCTTCAAACGAACTTTGTGCAGCCTCCATTTGCAAAAATATACGCTGCTTTTTTGTGTAGTGGCGACAGTACGATGTGATGGCTGTTGAGCGAAGTGCGAGGTTTGCTTGTTTTCTAGACTGGGACTATGGAAAATGTTGGACAGGTTGAGCGAAGTGCGAGGTTTGCTTGTTTGCTAGACTGGGACTATGGAAAAAGTTGGACAGAACTTAAAGTGAGATTGGTTGTGTATTCAAACGTGTACACATCAGCCTTAAGCTGACGTTTGATTTCCGGCGAGGAAAAAATGGAAGGCACATCCTTGCACCGTAATGTACAGCGTAATTGAGGACTGGGGTGGGTGCACCTGTTCTCTCTCTCTTAATTGTGTGAGGCCCTTAATATCTCTATTTGTTATTTATCTATTTGTTATTTATCTATTTGTTATATCTCCTCTCTCTTAATTGTGTGAGGCCCTTAAATCTCTATTTGTTATTTATCTATTTGTCTATTTGTTATTTGTTAATTGCCTATGTCTATTTGTCTATGTCTATTTGTTATTTGCTTTTATTTGCTTTTATTTGCTTTTATTTTCCCTTCCTGTTTTGTACTCTTCCAATTTACTGGGCTTTTCAATTTCTCTAACATTTTAGTTCACCAGATTTTTCAACTTTTTTTTTCTAATTTCCCGAATTTATTTTTCTCCATCCATCCCCCACCTTCAAGCCGCGAGTGACTCTTCACATTTAATTCCAAAATATTTATTGTTCATTCGAGATGTCATGGATATCGAGTTCGAGGTGAAATAAGACACTAGTTTAGTGGAAAAGATCTGAATTTGCGATAGACAGCTGAAGGATTTTAGAGCAGATACCACAGATACAACCAGGATAAAGCCAGGGACAGAAACTAGCACACTCTGTGACACATACTAAAGTTATTAGCACTGCAAGTAGAATCACTAAGGTTTTGTGTGATTGGACAGAGTCATTGGATACGCAGACTGTTTTGAAACGATCGAGCAAAAAGGGACTCTAGTTCAGGCGCCGGAGTATTATAAGGGTGTCATTCTAGCGAATTTGGTACATTAAGTGTTAT
>MDSB01000001.1:155659-221240 GCA_001754015.1 Brettanomyces anomalus
TTCCTGTGCTGGAGCAACCTTCTCACCTGCATTCCGCCAAGGAAAACACCAGACCAGAACGTTATTTTGGCTGCCTCTCCCAATGTGTTGACCGGTCTAAAAGATGATCCCGTTCTCTTGTCCACATCGTAATCCTGGATCATCCGTGGACTGGGTAGCACTGTCTGTGGCTTCTGCTTGTCCGACATGCTTATTTCCGTGTACTTGTGCCTGCTTGCCTGTTCAAAAAGACTGTTTTGTGGAATCTACAGGCCTGTATTTATCTGCTTGTTCTTTTTTTCCCGGACTGATCTTCTATCTCAATCGCTTACGTTCTGCCAATAAATCCGCGGCCCTGGTGTGATGTAATTGAATGAGTTTGTATCGAGACCCGTTCAAGAAGTTGTCGATTTTCTGGTTTGCGTATGAGGTTTGCAAATTTGAGTTGAGGCAATTGAGCTTTAAAAAATGGCTCTGTCTTTTTTTCGCTGCTACAATTTATTGGATTTTTATTGCACGCACTTTCTGTGGATAAACTTAGGAGAAAAATTGGGGAAGCAGGTGCGAGAGCGAGGAAGCAATGCCGAAATGAGGTAAATAAAGTGATGCTGAAATGAGGGAGAAGCCATCAGCATATATATTAAATCTTCATAAGCATATATAATAAGCCTTTATGAGCATATATAATAAGCAATCATGCATATCTCTATAACCATATACTTAAAGAATATGTTTTATAGAGAAATTATGGGATATTCAGCCTATTTGGAGAGATCTGGTGGAAATATAAAGTATGCCTGTTAGTGCGAAAGAGAGAATAGCTGGCATCTCATAAGATTCAGTCCCAAATATTATAATAAATAGCACACTCGATTTTTCATCAGATCTTTTTTTAATTTTTTCTCTCCTTTCCTCGTTCTGAAAATTTTTTACCATCTATTCACCACTCCTCCCCAATTATACAATTCAACAAGTCGCAAAAAGCAACAGACAACCACACAAATGTCGCTCCCAGCTATTCCAGAAAGCTTCAAAGAGGACTTCAAGGCCTCGTCAAAGTTCTCAGAGCCTCTTAAGGCCAAAGTTGAGCCAGTTGGCCAGTATTTCCTGGCCCACGCAACAAGAATCCTTCAGGATCGTACTTGGAGTGAGTACGAGCAGATTAAGGAGAAGAAGGCTAAGGAGGAGGCATTGAAGAACAAAAAGGATGAAGGAGACGAGTTCGAGGACGTGACAGATCCCGAATTGTTGGAGCACGATCCAAGAGACTGGAAGAAGTGTGACTTGTATGCGGTCTTGGGATTGAACAAGTTCAGAAGCCAGGCCACACGCGATCAAATCGACAGAGCATACAGAAAGCAGGTTCTCCAGTTCCATCCTGACAAGCAGGGTGAGAAGGGAGGCTTCCAGGACGGATTCTTCAAGATTATCCAGAAGGCATACGAGGTTTTGACCGATTCAACAAGGAGAAGGCAGTTTGACTCGGTCGACAAGGCAGCGGAGGTTCCAGCGCCATCGAAGAAGTCCAAGTACGACTTCTTTGAGGCATGGGGTCCGGTGTTCGAGGCGGAGGCTCGGTTCTCCGTGAGGCAGCCGGTGCCATCGCTCGGAAACAGCGAGTCCTCGAAGGAGGAGGTGGAAGATTTCTACAAGTTCTGGAACAACTTCGAGTCATGGAGATCGTTCGAGTTCTTGGACGAGGACGTTCCGGACGACACGTCCAACAGAGACCACAAGCGGTACATCGAGAAGAAGAACCACAGTGCAAGAAGAAAGAGAAAGACCGACGACAACAAGAGATTGGACGCCTTGGTCAAGAGAGCACACAGCGAGGACCCACGTATCAAGAAGTTCAAGCAGTTGGAAAAGGAGGAGAAGGCCCGCAAGAAGTGGGAGCGTGAGGCTGGTGCAAGACAGGCTGCTGCTGAGGCCAAGGAAAAGGCGGAGAAGGAGGCCGCTGAGAAGGCCAAGAAGGAGGCTGAGGAGAAACAGCAGAGACAGCAGAGCAAGAAGTCCAAGGAGGCCAAGAAGAGCGCCAAGAAGAAGAGCAAGAGAGCCATCCGAGCCGCTGTCAAGGACACAAAGCACTTGGGAGACGAGGCCAACGGTTCTATCATCGATGCCGATGTTGAAATGCTTCTTTCCTCGCTTGAGTTCGATCCCCTGGTGGAACTTGGCGATAGTGTCAAGGCCGCAGGCGAGGATGCTGAAAAGGTGAAGAGTCTTCTGATTGCTGCTGCCCAGGCGACCGGAAAGGCATACGACTATTTGAAATAGGCAGAGGTCACTTGAAATGTTGGCATAATACCTGAATATGTACTTCTGTAGTTATGCCTGAGTATGTCCAAATATGTGCTTTAGTAACTTTGCAGGGGTATTAAACTTAAATGCGTGTTTCAGTAATCGTGCCTGGATATTGTACTTTAGTGTACTTTAGTAATTATGCTAATTATACTTAAGAAATTATATATGTAGTAATGCTTGAATAGTACATCGTTAAAAAGCCATACTCATATACGTAGCTATGTTTCCTTAATTATAGGCAATTATGCTTAACTACCCATACTTAAATGCGTACTTGAATTATTCCTTAATTATAGGCAATTATGCTTAATTACCCAGACTTAAATGCGTACTTGAATTGTACTTGAACAATTATGTTGAGTATTTTACTTAAATGACTATACTTTATTAGCTGTACATTGGAATTATAATTACCTAATTATACCTTAGTAATCATACTCTAAGGGTATCCTTAAGTTTTAAAGCACGTATACTTAAGAAACCATGCTTAATACACAGTACTTCAGCAATTATACTGAGATCATAACTTCAGAAAGCATACTTAAATATACTATCTCAATTACTACACTTCTTCCTCCGAGCTATTTCATGGCTCTCATCATTGTGTATCTAATGTCATCATTAAGCACAATAACTGCCTCCCCAATCCTTCCCCGGTGTATCTTCTTTTCTCGATTTCTTTCTCATTCTAACATCACCAAATCACAATGCCATTTCCTCTGCAATACACGACACACGCCTCAGAACTCTCTCTCAACCAGCTCCAAAAGATCTTCCTCCAGCACATGCTTCCATTCTCATCACTTCATTTCAAAGAATGCCAATCGCTCGCAGAATCGCCAGCAACATCGCCACATTCATATATTATTTACAAGAAAGTCGCCGTCCGCTCTATATCCTCAAAAGGGTTGTCAATTTATGCCAAGCACTCTCACTCCGCGTGCGTGAAGCATTATCCAGCTCAACTAGTCGCTTTTGCTCGTCCAAAAGAGCCTGGATCCTCTCCTCGTACGCTCTGGTCTGCTGCTCCTTGCCAATCACGTTCTCTTCGCCCTCTAATGAGTTCCAGGCGTACTCCATTCCCATAAATACAGACACTGCAAGTAGAAAGCACGCACTAATCGGCCTTTTGAAATCACCCACCTGCGGCTTCTCCGCCTCCAGTTGCCTCTCCTCCAACTTCTGGAGCCGTACAGCCTGCAATCGCTGCTGTTTCTCGAGCCTCTTCTGTATAGACGCTATCCTTTGCTCGATCAGGTCTCGGGTCGTACTTGACCCCAAAGGATTTCTAGGCTGGTAGTATTTAGAGCCTGTCTGATCTATTTCTGCCCTCTGCCTCGCCGTGTATGCCTTCGCACGCTCCTCCTGCCTTTTCTCATTCCTTTTGACCTTCTCCAGCTGCTCCTTTGTGAGCTCTTTCACGTTCAATATCTCCGGAAACTTGATATTGGTTGGGGGACGAATAATTGGTCCTTCCACAGCTTCGTCTTCCGTGTTGCCACCCTTGCTCTGCCTAAATATTGTGTTAGTGCTAAACTGCATACTCTGTGATACCAAAATCCCAGCTTTCGAGCCCGAAAGTGCCGCTTTCCCGTTCATTATGTTCTTTCTTATGGCACATCTAAAATTTTGTAGCGTAATCGTACTATCCAGCGATTTCCATACCAGCGCATTCCGGCATGCTCCTGTGCAAAGCATATTCAAAATCCGGCGATGCTAATTAAATAATGTGTGGTATGATTGTGGTCACTGACTAAAGAATGTGTATATCTACTAAGCTATATCTTTCGTTGTATTAGGTAGATCCAGCAGACATCTACATCTCTTCTTTTTTTTCATTTATTTTTTTGATCCACTACTCCTTTTCTTCCTCGACCCAGGGTCGAACCAGTAACAATCAAGTGCTGCCCAGCACTATCCGGCATCAAACTTGCCAGGGTCGCTTCACCTGATGCTCTTCATCATATGCAAAAGTGTGTACATTAATATTGTACTGCTAACATATATGTACCGATATATACTGCCGATATATACTTATACTGCCTATACTGCTTATACACATGTGGCAACTTGCACACACATTCCATCTTCTCTCGTTGTTTTTTACAAACCAAAAGCAAGGGAAACGATAAAAAGCCGATACTAATAAAGAGAGAGAGAAAAAAAAATTAGAACACAAATGAACATACAACGAGCAAAAAGAAATGGATGACACACACCAGAAATTATCTATTCACCATTCAGAGTCTCCTGTAGCTTTCTGAAAAGCGTAATCCTGGCCATCAATGTTAGCAATTCCATCTTTCAAGTTGCATTTCCATCTGTTCCTCACTCTCTGCACCCTATCATAGAGACATAGCATAATGTTGGCCTCGGGGTTGTCATTATCCTCGTCAGAATTGATATCATCCGACTCTGGATCGTCCAAATCTGAGTTAATCTCGTCGGAATCGATGCCCAAATCAGAACCCAGGTCAGAATCGTCGTCAGATCCATCCGATGGCTCATCATTGGCTCCATCCGCTTGACTAGCTGCCCTTACTGTGCCCCGCTTTCTGTGCTTTCTGGATTTCTGTCTCTGCTCAACGAGTTTCCGTCGTAAACTGGCAGGAATTTCATCCATTGTGATTTCAATCTCTTCCGGTAAACTTCCATCGGTTTGCCCCAAGCTTGGTGCCCCACCTCCAGGTAGGATTATATTCTGTGTATTAATACTTGTCGTGCCATTTGCTGGCGTTTCAGATGGCATAGCAGCACCACCATTCTCCGTTTGTGGCATGTTTTGCACTTGTTCCGCCTTAACCGAGTATTCATCGCCATTGTGTGCCCCGTTGATATTTACCGATCCGGTACCTGTACTACTATTTGTTTCTAGAGCTTGTTCCTGTGCCTCCAATGCCTTTTCCTTCGCCTCTTCCTCCTCTCTTTTCTTATCCCAGCTGAATTTTGCAACACTCGTCTTTGAAAGTTTCTCTTTCCATATATTCCGCAAGTCCAATAGCGTCTGCTCATCTATTCCTGAGTCCTCGAAGTCCTGTCTCGATTCTTGTATGACATCATCAATTATCCTCTCGTACAAATTAGCCTGTAATATCATAGAGATGGTGCTTTGGTTAGTATTCCTAATTGTGTGCTAATTTTCAGCAGGAGAAGCCGTTTGAAACGCAACTGCTACCACTGGACCAGAACGCAAAACTCCAGAGATGGTGCTTTGGTTAGTATTCCTAGTTGTGTGCTAATTTTCAGCAGGAAAAGCCGTTTGAAACGCAACTCCCGCCACTGGACCAGAACGCAAAACTCTAAAACTCCATGCCTCCTGCATTGAATGTTGTTTGCTCGTGTAGCTGGAATCCCTCCACGTTTTCCACCTCTTGAACCTATCTTGTCTTCATTACTCAGCAGCCTTTTATAGCATCATATACTTACACATTCCTGATTCGACATCTTGAATTTTATCTCGATAGAACTGTAACAGCACTCAATGTAAAGTCTTCAAGACCAAGAACCATAAAAGAATGACCCGATTCTCGAGGACCAAAATATGTTTCATGTCTTATTCAAGATAAGAGATAAATCCAGTAACATCTCAGCTTTTTTTTTTCTGTCTCCTTCCTACTCTGTATTTCCCTATTTCAAACTGAGGATCCCAAGTTTATTTTTCTCGCTCTCTCCTGTCTGTTACACTGGCTAAAGTAGAGTCCTATTTCAAACTGAGGATCCCAAGTTTTTTTTTCTCGCTCTCTCCTGTCTGTTTTGTTACACTGGCTAAAGTAGAGTGCATCCTTACACCAAATAAACCCGTCAGGACTGGGATTTAAGCCCTGGTACACTTCTGCGTCGATCGACTCAGAGATGCTAGGGTTGACATTGTCAGAAAGTATTTCCCGCTTACACCTCCTCTTTCCCCAGTATTGGGCAATGTCGCGTAAATGATAATCGAATCGATACTACGGTTTTTCTCTTAACATTCAAGTTTCATGTTTGTGCTGCACTTTTTGTTCTCTCAGACAAAAAAATCGAATAGGGGAAAAACGGAAAATGAGATGAGTAAGGAAAATAAGGCGAAGTATCAAAAGTCATACAATTATCAAATATTGGATATCAAACATCAAATTCAAATGTCAAAGACCAGATACCAAATATCAAAAAGCAAAGAGCAAATAAACATCAAATTCAAATGTCAAAGACCAAATACCAAATATCAAAAAGCAAAAAGCAGAAAGAAAAACTCAAAAAGCTAAAAATCATACAAACATAACAAAATCCTACAGTTGGTTATCCAAAAAAAAATCCGATAATAAAAAAATAATAATAATCAGATTGATAATAAAAACATTGATGGTATAAGGCGCGTCTGTTTTCCTTCAAAGTTTGTGTACTGTTAAGCTTTTCTTGCCTTTCCTCATTTCCAATATATTATCTTCCCTGACCACAGCAAGGCGTTCCCCTAAGCAATCCGGCCCACTATTTCTTTGGAGAAACAGCATAGCATTGAACATATTGGTGCACGATTATTTAGCACGTCTTTGGTATCAGATATCTTTCAAAATTGAGGCCATATTTGACAAGCCATAGGAAACAACACAATATACACAAGGCAGTGGATGAAACCCGGCGGTACAAATACAAATAAAGCCCCAGAAATGTCATTGAACGCGTCGTCGGAAGAGCCGGCAACTTCAACACCGTCAAAATCATCGGGTGGAAAAAATGAGGTGGACCCAGACTCGGCTATTTCGTACAGGACTATTCCGCATGGCCTCACGTACAAGCATGAAACGCGTCACCGTTCGTCGTACAGGCGCCACTCGACGTCGCCAAAGCGGACGTCTTCAGCAGTCGAGCTGAAGAGGCACCCTTTGACGTGTGTTAAAGACACCAACTTCAAGAAGCTGGATATAGTTGGTGCAAAGCAGGATTTAACGTCCATCCTCACCACAGTGGACAAGAACAAGAGCAAGAACAAGGAGAATGGAAAGGGCGACAACGGCGACAACGGCGACAAGAAGGACACGTGTGCAGGCAGCGACGGGGAGAGCGACTCGTCTGCTCATATAAGCACTGGCGATTTGAGCGAAGATATCTCTTCTCGAGGTCTTTTCCCCGTTCCCTCACTTGCAAACGGCCATGTGCCGGATGATATTGAGTCGTCGCCCGTGAACAGCCACCAGGACCGCGTGGTGAAGAAGAAGCAGAGCATAAGGATGAGCCGAAAGCGGAATGCTGCCTCTGTCACGATCTCTGAGAGTAAAAGGCCGCATTTCAGCGATTCGGGTGCAAATGACGATGCCGTTCTCGACGGGTCCTCCAGGCTTCCCCTCATCCAGTACCACCGGAGTAATTCGACGTCCTCCTACCGCACGCCGGTTCGCCACGACGGGGAAGCTGAAAAAAGCCCGAAAAAGGCCCCTTCAAGAGCACATCACAGCCGAGTGATCGACGAGTCGAGAATGCAGCAGGACGGGGACGAGAATCCGGCCTTGGACCCGGACAACAGCCCGCTTGCTAACGTGAGCCAGGGCAGCATCGTGGACCAGAAGATAGAGGGTGAGACGGAGGTGTTCAACCAGCTCAAAAGGGCCGCCAAGTCCAGCATCCACGAACTTGATGCGGAAAGCATCGAGGGCTCGCACTTCGCATCTGTGGACTCTGGCACCGATGGGTCGACGGACGATGGTGAAAGCAACGACAGCGACGACAGCAACGATAGCAACTTGCGAATGTCTCCGGTCAGATTTAGCAGCAAGGCCATTTCGCCGCTCTCCAAGATGAACGCCAAAGCGGACTCGATCGAGCAGGACAAGATTCTTGCAAGTTTGAACGAGAAAGAGAAGCAAATCGATGGTGCTGAGAGCAGAAGCGCGGCGATATTCACGTCAGAGCAAGTGCAGGAGATAAGATGCAGCTTTGATAGCACAGTCTCAGCATTGAAGGAGTCGTTGAAGGCGAAATCCGAGCAGAATAGCCATCTTGGGAAGCAGTTGAGCGGGCTAAAGTTGGAGGTGGTGGACACGAAGACCAAAATGGAGCAGGTGGAGTCCGAAAAGAAGCAGCTAGAGGCCACAGTGAAGACGCTTAAGATCGAGTCTTCATCTGCCACCGACTATGCGACAAATCTCGACAAGCAGTTCAACGTGGTGAGTCTCAAGCTTAGAGTTTGCGAGTCCAAGCTCACCAGATATAAGGAGTTGTACTCGGAGCTGATGGCCACGGCAAGAGGTCTTGAGAAGGAAGTGTCGAAGGGGAAAAAGACGGTGTCGCAGTTGAAGCAGAAGTTGGCGGAGGTGAGTCAAAAGTTGGACAGCGCGCAAGCAAGCAAGTCTGAGCTTCAATCTTCACTGGAGCTCAAGAAGGCAGAAGTGAAGAGTCTTCTGGAAGAGAAGTCGGAGAACGATATCATGATAAGGAACCTCAAGCACATCAACGACGAGAGTGATGCCCAGTTGAAGAAGCTCAATGCGAGGTTGAACGCTACAAAGGAGAAGCTAGAGGATCTGAGGAAGAGAAATGACAGTTTATCGGCGAAGATGGCGTCTTCTAGTAAGCAGATCAAGGACAAATCGGCCGAGCTTGAGAGCATGAAGAGGGAGAAAGACATGGCAGTTGCAAATCTGAACAGCCTAAAGACCAAACTGCAAGCCATTGAGGCTAGCAACAGGAAGTTGACGCTGGAGAAAGAAGCTGCGGATAGTAAGATCAGCAAAGCTCAGAAGGAGCTGGACGAATTGGACAAAAAGTACTTGGAGGTGAAAAAGAGCAGAAGCGAGGAGTGGCAGAGTAAGCTCGCCAGTGGGCAGCAAAACGTGGAAAAGCTCAATGTGAGGATCAAGAGCTTGGAACAGGAGAAGGCCCAGCTTGATAAAGCACTCAAATCAGAACAGGAAGCTCGCAGTAATGCGAACGAGAAGAAGAGAGAGGAAGGCGAGGCCATGGAGACTAGACTAGAATCGCTGGAGAAAGAGCTCACGTCGGCAAAGGCCAAGATAGCGGACAATGATAAAGAAATGGAGACACAGATGGAGAAACTGGCGCAGGACCTTTATCTCCAGTATTCGGCAAAGCACGAGCAGAAAGTGGCGACCCTGAAGAAGGGATATGAGATGAAGTGGATGGGGAAAGTGAAGAAATTCACCAGGGATAACGATGCATTGAAGCGTGAGATTGCCAGCCTCAAGAAAAGACTTGAAGTTGAGACAAACGAGAAAAAGCAGCTTGTCAAGCTTTGGGATGAGTATGTGAGCCTTGAAAGGAAGGGACCGAAGATGAAGAGTTGACGCGAGAGAAGAGGTGATGTGAAACGAGATCGATGTTTTGAGGTTCAAAGTCTGTTTTTCAGCATTTACTCTGGCTCGAGTGGGTATTATTATTAGAGATTGATGGTGATGTTTGTAATGTGATGAGCTTGAAAGTTTAATCAACAAGAGATGAGAGAAGTAAATACTCGAATAAATTGTGAGAAGTGAATATTCAAATAAGTAATGCGAAGGGAATACTCATACATGGAGAAGGAAGTAGATACTCGAATAAAATGTAGGAAGTAAATGGTCTCGAATATCTGATAAGTAGATATTTAAATAAGTGTGATCTTTATAGTGTCAAACTATGCTGAGATATATAACCGAACCTATGAAACAGATCAAAATGAAAATCCCAGATCTTGAAATCAGGAACAAGTGCAGTAGCCAGTATGAGTGAAAAATGAGACAAGCCAAAAAAATGGAATAAACCAACTTAGAGTTGAGAAGCCAAAGTTTGAGTAAGCATCAAGCTCAAAATTTAGCACCAAAATTTAAATTTCATCATCAAATTCAAAGTTGAACATCAACTGAAATCACAATCCAGCATCAAATTCATCACCAAAATTCGAAATTCAACGTAATTCAACAGCCTACTCCACAATTTAGCCCCAAATTTCAATTCCACAGCAAAGTTCAAATTCTGAAAAATGAGCTCAACTCCGTATGTAGCACATGTTTGTTTATGCGTGAATCTTTACTTCCCTTTGTACCCACCTTCATTTTGCTTTAGTCCATTCATAGCTTTAGACGCGTTTAAACCGCGAATTTTCAATACCGGATAGTGCAGGAGTCCATGAAGATGGGATTGTGTCCTGTAAACAATCACAAAAAGCGATTTCGAGTTTTATAGCATTTCAAAAAAAAATGCACACAGGTCAAAACAAGAAAAAAAAATAGAAAAATAAAATAAAATAAAATAAAAATAAAAATTAAAATAAACGCTTCGAGGATAGAGAATAATAAATATCTCACTATGCATAGATAAGTAGGTGTGCTTGAACAGAATATCCAAGTCTCTTATACTTGCAATTTTTTGTAAAGATAACAGCCAGGATAAGATCATAGCAGATTTGTGACCAGGAGACCGTAGCGATTTAGCCGTATAGAGCCAAGATATTTAAACTTCTACGAGGAACTTTGAGGAACAGTTTGCAACTTAATACAGTTCAGATAAACAGTGGGCGTATGATAAAACACGCTTTGCTCAGCCAACAGAGGATCAAGAGGCATATCAGCAGAATCAAGCCAGGGCCAAGAGCACATTGGGAAGTAATTGACATACACGACAAAGAGTGAATATCATTTCAGTTGAAGAGATAAACACCAGCAAAATCCACCAGTGAGAGCATTATCAGGATCAAGATGCCACCATCGAACTCCGCACAAAGCCTCCCGACGCAGTTCAAGCAGCAATCAAGTGGCTCGCTAGTGAGCACTTCGGATTACAGCCTCAGTTCGAACATGAACGAGAGCGAAAAGGAGGTTTTAGAGGGGGATTTAGGCAGTGTTCACAACATTGTTAGATTGCCAATACAGGAGATTTACGGGACTGAAACTGTCAAACAAGAGCCTGGAGAGGAGCAGGACGTGGAGAAGGGAACAGCCTCGGGTCTTAAGGATGAGAACCCCCAGCGGAATGGTGCCAGATCAGGAAGCACCTCCAGAAGTGTATCCTACAGCGAAGGGGACGAGGAACAGCCGGAATGTGATGCAAACAAGACGGTGAACGAGGAGGGAAACGACACGATAATAAGCCAGTACTCTGACCCCCGTGTGCGAGAGCTGGAGGCGGAGAACGAGCGGTTGCAGGTTCAACTACGTGAGCTAATGCAGCAATTATCGCTGAAAAATGGCGAGAACCACAAGCTAAGGAATGCGATTGCAATTTTCGAGCGGCAGCAGGATGAGGAGATGCAGCGCCACGATACGGAGCGGAAGGATAAGGACGGCATTATAGCCGAGTTGAGAAGACAGCTAAGAGAGCAGCAACAGAGGTACGAGCGGGAAAAGAAAGAAGTTGAACAAGTGGTGCAAGAGCCAGTGGACGAACCGAAAAGACCTGAGCTGATACACGTGGAAAGTACGGCCAGCTCTGAAATACAGCTACCGGAAAGAAGCCACAGGCGAGAAGTCACCGCCGAGTCGATAGAATCCGCCTCGTCCTCGCAGTATGTGATGGAAACACCCAAAAGAGTGCTTTCCGCGTCGTCGAACGTAAATGTCGACAGCTCAGGGTCGAACGTCCTTGGCAGCCCCAACTCAAGGACCAAGTTGTCCAAAGTGGCTGTTGATCTTCGCTTCTACCACCATGACGAGCTCTCAGTTGGGGAAAATGCTCCTGATGATGACGAGTTCGACTTTAGTGCTGCCTCTTCGTTCACTCGTAGCCCGGCCAGCAAATTAAGCAAGGCAAGCAGGCGGAAGCCTGAGACGAGCTCTGAAAAGAACGCACCTGCTGAGAAATTGGCTCCCGTTGATTTGCAGATGGACGTTCCTGTGTCGACGCCGAAAAGTAACGCTTCCAGCTTTGGCGGTCAGCAAAGTGCCGGGGCTCAGGCAAATCCAGACCTCTCGCCGTCCCCAATGCACCCCATCTCGTCTTCTCCGTCTCCTTCTGTCAAGATAACGACAGTCCAGAAGGCAATCGCGTCGTTGAGCCCAGTCAAAGGGGCCTCGTCGCAAAACGAATTTCTTCAGCCCATGCCAAAGGGCCCGAACTTCTCTCCGCCTGTTGCACCTGTTGGATCGAGCATTTCCTCCTCGTCCTCGCCGTCTTTGGGAGCTCCAGCGCGGTTGGACTCGTCTTCTGGCGGTGATGTGAGCGATGGAGACCGTGGATATTCATCAGAGAGATCCGCTTCACCTGCCAGAGGAAGGGGAAGACCTCCGGACGACGGAATCAGCATAAACCCGCCAAGGAGGTCGAAATCTCCGCAGAAGGCGCTCTTCAACTTGAGGAGAAAGGCGTCAACGCTGATCCCAGGCCGGCATCACTACACGAGGTCGTCCGAAAGCGGAAACTCTCGCTCAGGTACGCCAAACGGTGGCCAGTGTCATGGCAAAGCGGATGGCGGGGCCAGCAGCACGGTGTCTCCATCGCCGTCCTTGTCGAGAGTATCGATGGCAAGCAATTCCTCGGCCGGTTCGCAGACACAGTACGACTACCTGCTCAACTCTATAGACACGACGGTCATCTCTGTGTACTCGATCTTGGACCCAGAGGCGCTGGCGGCCAAAAGCCAGGCTGCCTCGGACTTCACGATTCAGTTCATGGTGAACTCTAGCGAGAGAAGTGGCCAGTTGATCCCGCTCTACATGGTTAAGAGGCGGTACTCGGAGCTTCTTTCGATGGACGCGGAGATCCGGCACATGTCGTTTGTCAGCCTCCCGAAGTTGCCGGACCCAAAGCACTTCTTGGAGGTGGACCCAACGAACTGGGACACGCAGAAGACGATCATTCGCATGTACGTTGCGGAATTGTGCCGGGTGATGCGCCAGAACAAGGGTACGTCGATCTGGACGCTTTTCACAAACTACTTCAACCCGGACGAGGACTACGACATGTCGAAAAGAGAGGGATATTTCGTCATGGTCGGTAACAAGGGCCTCAAGAAGTCGTTCCGGCTAGTGAGGCTGGTTTTTGACACCATTGAGCAGCTTTTGAGCATTCAGTCCGACTCTGTCCACCCACCGGAGGTCTTTGGACTGGCCGATGCGGAAATCCTGCGTGATGGCCAGGTGATCACGATCACACGGCGCAAAAAGCGGACCTTCAAGTCGAACCACCGCTGGACTTTGTACTGCGAGTCTGTTCAGGATGCTGATGAGTGGTGCAAGTTGCTTGGCAAGGCGGCCAGCGGCGAGAGCCCCGCTGCCAAGCCGGAGACGATTATGGAGTCGCCCGAGGAGAACCGCGTGGAAAGAACGGATGCTTCGAGATCTCCAAGGCGGAAAAGAGCCAGTACCGAGAGCTCGAAGTGGTTTGGTCTCCACATAGTGCGTGATGGGCTCCACCTGGCTCACACAGCCTCTATAAGCTCGACCGCTTCGATGTCTGCCACGATATTTTCCAACACGGCGTCTACATCGGCGCTTAACGACGGGAACTCCACGCTTGGCAGTCCTTCCACAAGCGTGAAGAGCAAGGGTTTGTTCTCCAAGAGCGTAGACAGCCTTTCAACGAAGGTGAATGGCAACGGGGGTGGAAATGGAGGTGCGAACGGTAGCCAGAGAGGTTCCATCTTGGACTTCAAGGTGATTCCGTACGAGGCGACGACACAGAAGATGTCCAGGAGAGAGCAGAGGAAGCAGAAGAAGCTGGAAAAACAGCAGCAGCAGCAGCAGCAACAACAACAGCAACAACAGCAACAGCAACTACAACAGCAACAGCAACTACAGCTACAACAACTACAACTACAGCAGCAACTACAGCAGCAGTCTCAGAGTGACCAGTCTCAGCAGAGGAAACAGCAGCGCCAAAGGTTGCACTTGAGTATGGGAGTGAAGGAGCACAACGCGAGCGGGTCGACGACCTCTACCGGCTCGATCCACACGCCTATAAAGACGACATTCACGTCTCCAAACTCGCCATACTCGATGGACTCGCTGAGAAGCTCGCCCGGCGTGTTCAAGCAAATTGATGAGGGAAAGAAGTACTTTGGCTTGGGCCTCCAGGAATCGTACGACCGGTGTCCAAAGTACGCCATTGGCGGAAGGCCGGTTCCGTCCATTGTGTACAGAAGTATTCGCTATCTGGACAACCAGAATGCAGTGTTCAATGAGGGAATCTTCCGGCTCAACGGCATGATGTCCGAGGTGAACAAAATTCAGCAGGTGTTTAACGAAGAGGCAGACTGTGATTTGGCATCGCTACCTTCCCAGCCAGATGTCCACTCGATTGCAACGCTTTTAAAGAGGTACCTCCGGACCTTGCAGGTCACGATTATCCCGGAGGACGAGGCCAAGAGGCTAATGACGTTATCGATGTCTTCGCGGAACAAGGATCCGGCCCCAGAATTCAAGCAGGTCCTTAAATCATTGCCAAAGCTCAACTTCGATGTTCTCTACGTGCTTTTCCGGTACTTCAGAGAGGTGCTCAAGTTCAAAGAGCTGAACAAGATGAGTGTTGGTGCTATAAGTGTTCTTATGGCCCCTAACTTGACTCCGTTCGATGGGGCAAAGGAGATTTGCGCGGAGATTTTGATTAACTACTCTTTCTATTTTGAAGATGGTGAGATTCTTTCTCCTCAGGAGAGGAAAGCTGTTTAAGCGCTGTGTATTTGGCTAGAATAGATTTGTATTCCACAAAGTATTTTGTAGGTTTGTTTGAACTGTTAGTAACTTTTTCAGTGCATTATTTATTTGGTTCCTTTTTCATTCTTACTCCTGTTCTTATCTACCTTGTTTTTCTATCATTTCACTCCTTACTTCTTTCCTACTCTTCTCGTTGCTCCCTCATTCTCTCTATTCCAAGGAGCTTGTTCCCACAAGTTTGCCGATTAAAGCTGCTTCTACATTTTTTTACTCTCTTCCTCGTTAAAGCCGCACCTCCCCTGTACAATTTTTTTGATCTGACGTATCGAATACGTAATACTTTCCAACACAGGATACCGGTGGAAAATGCGGACCCGTTAAATTAACACCCCAGCTAGCAGCTTCTGGTTACAGTAATTTGATTAGCCTCAATTTGCTATGGGCCTTTAATCAGTAATCTATGTATGCTCTCTTATTGAAAGCGTCTCCCATTTTCCATGCCATCCGCACAGAAGCACTCAATTCCCACTGAACAGTCCACCAATACACCTCTTACATTTGACTGGTCCTGATTATGTACATATCGTGCAGAGTTGACCGTTAATAGTTACATTCCCAAAAATAGATTTTGTCACTTGGCTGGAGCCAGTAATTTCACCCCCACGTATTTCCTTCCCTGTTTTCTTTTTTTAACCTCCTTTATGTGTTTGACTTTCTTGATTAATTGGATTTCTTACCGTTTGCTAAGTTTGGTTTGTCACTGCAGCCGACTGCACGTCTTGTGCTTGTTCTATTTTCTGCCGGCCTACTTTTCTTTCTGAATTCATGTTTTCATATATTCTATTTTCCATTTGCTTATTTCTTTATTGCTGGTATATTTAGTGCTGATATATTTAGTGCTGATTTCCTTGACCTAATTCTTCTACTAACTTCTTCTACTAGCTTCCCCTACTCATTTCCCTACTCATTTTCCCTACTCACTTCGCATACTTCCCCCTACTGATTTCCTCTAATTCTTTCTTCCTCCTCATTTGTGCTTATCAAACAATGCACCCCTGAAAATATTTTTTAAGATTTCAAGACGCACACCCTAAATTTTGTTGACGCCGGCATATTTGTGCATTTAGACGCCCGGTTCCAGATCCGGTGACAAAAGTACCTACCTGCCTGTTCATCGACCCCTTATTTCTCATCTTTCCGATTCCGTAATTACCGATCCTATGTTTTCTATTTTTCTGTGTGGATCGACTGATTTAGTTGTTACGTTAGGTACCACATCTTTGACTCTGGATCCAAAGCTTTTATTGCTAATCTGAAAGAAGCTAACAAGGTTAAAAGCAGTTAACTATCAGGGTTGTTTATTATTCCAAAATTGCCGAAACTAGCCCGCTTATCTGAAATATTTGAACCATTCCGGCTTCCCCAAGGTTATCTTGCTCAAACGCTAATCAAAAGCTAATGGTATATTTGAACAATAAAGATACCAACCATAATTCCTCTCGTTTTTTGCACCTTCTGTCCTAAATTTCTTATGTCCTAACGCCATTCCAAAAGTCCGTGCTTGCTCTTTACACTTTTCTGGTGTATTGTTCCATTCCATTGCACTAAAATGCTTTGGGTATTTTGATGTTCTGTTGTATTGTACTTTATCTCAACCGATATATCTGTCTGTTCGAAATATTTTCTAATTCTGCTGTCTCGCATGATTTTTCCAATAATTTGCAACGTGTTTCAAGTTGCTACGTTTAACGAAAGAACTGGACAATAATTAGACAACAAATACGTTTCTTAACGGACATTGTGCCATACCGACAACAATCGTAATAATAAGCTTTTTGCCCTGTTTTTCTGCTAATGAGCGGTTATCTTCATCTCCTACATAAACATGGCATGTTTGGTAATTTACTAAATTTATCATTTCCGCCCATTAGTATGGCCAGCGTTTATTCTTTCTCGGTGTCCACTCTTTCCAAGTATTTGTGGCACATTTTTGCTAATTCTTGCTTTTTTGTGCATTTTGCCTTGAAGCTCACCTGATCTTTGTATTTGCTTACTGCTTCCAGGGTATTGAAGTTATCGATGGTTGGTACTTCCTGAATCTTTGTATTTGCTTACTGCTTCCAGGATATTGAAGTTATCGATGGTTGGTACTTACTGGTACTTTAAAGTTTATTACTGGCAGTATCTGGTATATGGTATGGTACATCTGGTATTATTTCGTTAATACCTTTTTTTTGGCCCCTCCTTTCTCTCTTGCTTTATCTATTTTAAGATTATGAGAGGCTGTAGCAACGGCAACATCGCCATAATTCAGACTTAACTGCTATCGAATCTATGGCTAAGTTTTTTTTAATCTTTTTCCGTTGTTGTTTTCCGTCCTCTTCTGCTCATTTTTCCCATTATTCTGCTTCGGGAGTTGGCATTCCTATTATATCGTCTAATTATAAACTAACTACCTACAAAAATAGAAAGTAGAAAAGGTACGAGAAACTGAAAAAATTTCATTCACCGAGCACTGCAAGTTACCCCTGCCTTTAACTAGCTGCTGCTTCGTTGGGCCGGTTTTGTACTGCTGCCCCTTACAGCTTCTGTTCAAAATTCCCATCGACTTATTATTACGACAGAGATATATTTAATACCGAACCTATCCCAGGTTTGTTGCAGTGATTTTTCGGCTCTATTTTTTTCTCGCTTCCACTTGATTTTCCATTTTCCGATTCCTTCGATTTTTTTCGCTTTCTCTTTTTTTTGCTCTTCCATTTGAAACTTTTACCCCGTTCTGTTTTTCTGCTATTACTATTATACTACTTAATTACTTGCTTATCTTAGTTTTTCTGTTTGTTATTTTTTTTTGTTGTTTTTTGTCTCACACCCAACTTCCCCTTTTTTTATCTACTTCACTTGCCCGTCCCCTCCTCTATCACAGCCTTGAACTTTTTTCAGCTTCACTTGTCTCTTCATCTGATCCCTAATATTTCTACACAATTCACTTCGATTCTCGTTCAACTGTTTTTCATTTCTTTTCATCTCCTTCATACACAAACTACCCGGTCACTTAGCACGGGAGAAGAGAGAAAAAGGGCAATTGACCAGAAAAAGCTCCCCAAAGATTAAGAATAGGTAATAAGATAGAAGGTTGTCAGATTAGCATTGAGGATATTTTTGCTTTCGAACGCACAACACAACACAACATTTCAACTGCAACTTATCAAGCACAACTTCCTGAGTACAGCCAAGCTGAAAGCGGAAACAGGTCCCCCTTTTATAGCAAATTCATTCACGAAAAATTGTATTTATTGGTGGTACTTGTTTGTGTCACATCGGAACGTTCACATTTGATACAAAATTTTTTTTTCCTGCATTTCACAGCCACACGCACCGAACATTACTCTCCCCAGATACGAGGCTAAGCATATAGTTGCATTCTCCGAAACAACTTTTCTACATACCTATAGATAGTCATAGAGCAATGTCATCGCAACATTCATCGTCGCAAGGCTCTAACAATAGGGGCACATCGTTGCCCCGCAGACAGCACAGTGTCAGAAGCATGAACCCAGATGTTCAGGCCAAGTTGGTCGCCTTCCAAACGCAGCGCCGGCACAAAATGGAGGAGCAGCATCGCTTTCAGTCAGAATCTTTTGATGACTCAGCACCCGTCACGTCGGCAAACACTACCATATCGAGAAATTCCAGTCTACTGCGATCTCCTTATGGGTCAGCGTCGCTGAGCAGTTCGCAGAGGGGTTCCGGCCATCTTGTAGATTCCAAGTCTTCGTCCATCACAGGCTCAACGTGTGATTCGTCTTCATTCTCGGACTCGGACTCGGACTCGTGCCTCGACTCTGATTCATTCGAGAATTCGAGTTTGGACTTGGCACAAAATGTGGGGTCCATAAGGCGGTTACGAAGAGCCAGCCAGGCCAACCATACATCAGGAATGGTTTCAGCTGGTGCTTTCTCCTCGAATCCGCGCAACAGATCTTTTTCCAGCCCGTTGATGGTGTCGACTCCCCAGATGTTTGGCTCCTCGCTGATGGAAAACAAGCAAAAGGCCCCCAAAGCCGAGTACAGGGATCGCTTTGGCCGGCTTAAGAGTGGCCTGGACTCGGCAAAGCACTCGCAGGCTGCCACTCCTGCTGCTCCAGCGTCTTCTTCCGGCCCATCGAGACCCAAAAGGTCGCTTTCTGAGCGTAGAGGAATGAAGTTGGACCTTAGCTCATTGCATTTGACAAACGTTAAGGATGGAAAAAGTGTCGGTGGCCCTGCAAACTCCAAGAAGGATGATGGTATGCCTTTTTCGTCAAGAATGAGGTTGGCAAACTTGAGCAGTGGAAATAGCAATATCAGCAGCAGTAGCAGCAATAACAAAAACGGCAATAGCAACAGCAATAATAATCATAATAATAACAACAACAACAACAACAACAATAGTAATAGCGACAATAATCTCATCACTAGCTTGGGACTCAACCCAGACTCCAGCTTGCGGACAATTCCAGCCGCCTCCAGTATAGCTCTTACGCCAGATGCATCCGAAGAATTCAAGAGGACGTCCACCACAGAGTCGCTAAACTCGGCAGACTCGTTGAAAACGCCAGACTCGTGTAAGCAGATGTGGATTCCGTCAGAACAGCAGGCAAAAGATGATGATTTGCAGTATCAGCCGCAAGGTTTGTTCGCACCCTTTGCGAAATATGTGGATATCAAGTCTGGGTCGTTGAACTTCGCTGGCAAAGCGTCCGTCCACGCAAAGGGAATCGACTTTTCGAACGGCTCGTCGTTCAGAATTTCCATGGACGACCTCGAGATACTCGGCGAGTTGGGAAGAGGAAACTATGGGTTGGTTTCTAAGGTGTTGCACAAGCCTACGGGGGTCATAATGGCCATGAAAGAGGTCCGGCTGGAACTAGACGACTCGAAGTTCCGTCAGATCTTGATGGAGCTAGAAGTTCTGCATAACTGCGACAGCAAATGCATCGTGGAGTTTTATGGTGCTTTCTTCGTCGAAGGTGCAGTGTACATGTGCATGGAGTATATGCAAGGTGGCTCGTTGGACAGGGTGTACAAGGGTGGAGTCCCAGAGCTCCAGCTTCGATACATCACGAAGCAGGTGGTGCAAGGATTGAAGCAGCTTAAAGATGACCATAACATCATCCATCGTGACGTGAAACCAACCAACATCTTGGTTAACAGGCAAGGCGAGGTGAAGTTGTGCGATTTTGGCGTGAGTGGAAACTTGGTCGCATCGTTGGCCAAGACAAACATCGGGTGCCAGTCATATATGGCACCAGAGAGAATCAAAGCCCCGGCTAAAGGTGCAAACACGTATTCCGTGCAGTCGGACGTGTGGTCGCTGGGCTTATCGATTTTGGAGATTGCCATGGGCAGATATCCGTACCCTCCAGAGACTTCGGCCAATATATTCTCGCAATTAAGCGCCATAGTGGAGGGTGTGCCTCCAGAGCTTCCACCCAAGTTGTTCTCCAGGCAAGGCCGTCAGTTTGTGAGACGTTGCTTACGTAAAGACCCCAAGACCCGTCCTACGTATGCACAGATGCTCCAGGATCCTTGGCTGACTGACTTCAACGTGAGGCAGGGCCAGCAGAAAATGGCTGAGCTTGTTGCAGAGAGGCTGACTAAGCGTTCTGAGAAGGGAGCGAAAGCCTCATGTGACAGAACCCCAGCCCTACATCGTGTCGACTTGGCCGTTTGGGGCAAAAAGCACAAGAAATGATGCAGCTTCAACATTGCTGTATTCTTCTATAGATGATAGTGACTCCTGGTATAATGTAAAGAGACGTGGGAGTTCTGGGAGTCGAACCAAAGCGAGAGCGTTTTGTTTTGGTTATACCGCGTCGAATTAGCACTTTCTAATGCCTTGATCTAGTTTCTTTGACTGGTTCTTTCCAAAGGAAGAAATGAACTCATGGAGTTTGCAAAGTGCCTTTTTTATACATTTATTGACTTAGAAGCATTCTGTATACATCGTTTTATTTTTTTTGTATCCTTCATTTACAGTTAGCTAGTTGTTTGATTTTGTCATGTGCATCCCTTTGAGCATCCGTCTTTCTTTACAGTCTTGGCATGGTTTGCTTTTGTTACTTATATAAAGAACAGTGATATGCAAAAATAGAGAAATCGGCAGTGTGTAGTGAGTGATATGATGATGCTATATGGAAGGATAGAGGAGCAGGTAAGGAAGCAGATATATGTAGGTGAAGAATAGGATGTAGATGAAGAATAGGTGTTAGATAAAGAATAGGTTGTAGATAAAGATATACATAAAGATAATATGCCTTCTCTTATCGATAGCGGGATGTTACTTAATCTGCATGAAGATGGGGATCCATTCATGATTAATGCATTTCTTCGTTCATTTTTCCGCTCTCGTAAAAGTCCCAAGCCAGCTTACATATAGACAGACTGCTCGCTCGTTTACTAAAAAGATTTTGTACTACGTGGGGGTGGGGGAGAATAATAGGCCGGATTCTGTTATTGTCGATAATCCGGATATCGTCCGCCGTAAAAAAAAAAAAGTTAAAATAAAAATAAAATTGGCCCCGGTATATGGAACAGAGCCGGCTAGGGTGGGTGGAAAAAATGAGTGGAGAGATCCACCGGTAAATAATGGGATATCCCGCTACTGCAAAAGGCTACACAATACAATTTGACCCGCCTTATACGTTTTCCAATACGTTTCCCCCTTTTTTGACTTGGGTTTGACTTTTCTCTCCCTCATTTCCCCGATTTTTCATATCCCCAGATTAATCTCACCACCTCCCGCACATATTTACTATTCCGGCCCGTTCATATTTTAAGCTTTACACTTTCACTCCCTTTCTTCCCTTCACCTTCAACCTTTTTCCTTTCCCTTCAACTTTTCTTCTCTCTCCACACATTCTGCATATCCCTTTCACTTTATAGACCGCGGCCTCGTCTTGTCGCCTCGTTGATATCCAGATTATTTACATTGAACCAATCAAGCATGTTGAGAGTATCGGCAAAAAATTCGCTAAAGGTGATCCGTCGCGGGCTATTCACCTCCGCCAAAGCACTATCGCCAGCAGATCCAACAGTACAGTCAACACAGCCAGCACAGCCAGCACAGCCAGCACAGCCAGCACAGCCGGAGACGACTCCTCGAAAGTCGATCAAGAAGCGGCGCAGAACGCATTTCTCCGACAAGCTTAACATGGGTCCTTCATTTGCAGACTTCGTGAGTGGTCGGGCCAGTGAAATGGCAACAGTCGATCCCATAGTGGCAGCCCAGGAGGGCAAGGAAGATTTGAGGATGCCGCCTTGGCTCCGTGTGCCGATCCCAAAAGGGCGGTCGTACCACAAGATAAGCAAGGACTTGAAGCAGCTTCATCTCTCGACGGTTTGCCAGGAGGCCAGGTGTCCAAACATCTCAGAATGCTGGGGAGGAAAGCGTTCGGAGGCCACTGCCACCATTATGCTCATGGGAGACACGTGCACAAGGGGCTGTCGTTTCTGCTCCGTTAAGACAAGCAGGCACCCTCCTCCTTTGGACCCGAAGGAGCCCGTCGACACAGCAAGGGCCATTTCCCGGTGGGGGTTGGGATACGTCGTGCTAACTACCGTGGATCGCGATGATTTGGTCGACGGAGGTGCACACCACCTTATGAAGACTGTCACCGAGATCAAGAAGAGGGCCCCAAGCACGCTTGTCGAGGTTCTTTCCGGTGACCTGAGGGGAAACTTGGAGGACGTGAAGACTCTCGCAATGGCTCCTATGGACGTTTATGCCCACAACATGGAGACTGTGGAGGCGCTCACGCCTTATGTGAGGGACAGAAGGGCCACCTACAGGCAGTCGTTGAAGGTGTTGAAGGCCGCTAAGGAGTTCAACCCGAAACTCGTGACAAAAACCTCCCTTATGCTCGGATTCGGCGAAACCGACGAGCAGGTGATGCAGACGTTACGGGATTTGAGGAAGAACAACGTCGATGTTGTTACTTTTGGACAGTATATGAGGCCTACCAGGCGGCATGTTAAAGTTGTCGAGTACGTGAGACCCGAGAAGTTCGACCACTGGAAGGAGCAGGCGCTTAAGATGGGTTTCTTGTATTGTGCGTCCGCTCCTCTTGTCAGGTCCTCCTACAAGGCGGGTGAGGCCTTCATCGAAAATGTGCTAAAGAAGAGGAACAGAAATGTTGGCATTCCACGTGATCAGGAGATACCAAACGAGCGTTTCAGCTCCAAAGAGGCCCTGAAAGATATTGAGAGACAGTAAGTAAGTAGACCCCGGTCGTGTTTATACTTTCTTTTCCTTCTCTCTCTACATTTCTTTCTTCGATGTGTTTTCCGTATATTTCCTTTCACTTCTTTTCCCTTTCCTGTGAGCCAGGCACACGCAACTTACTAATGACATACAAATATAATATGATGAAGATATTTTATTATGAGTTAGTTTATTGTAGCGTAACACTCCATTAAATGAGTTCTCCTAGTACTTGTACTCTTTCTTTCTTACCCTTACTCTTACTCTTAATTTTCATCTTTCTCCTCGTCCTTTTCCTCCTTCTTCTCCTCGTCTTCGTCCTTCTCGTCCTTTTCCTCCTTCTTCTCCTCCTCGTCCTTCTGAACCTTTCTGTTCTTCTTCTCTTCCTTGATCTCACCGATCTGTGCATCAATTTCGGCAATCTGCTTCTTCAACTCAGCGATCTGCTTTTCACCAGCCTCAACATTCTCCTTGGTCTTGTCTTCCTGGGTGCTCTTGAGCTCGTCCAATTTGGCATGAAGTGCCTGTACAGTCTTCTCGGTATCGTCCTTTGTGATAGGAAGAGCGATTCCCAATGATGCCAAATCGACAATGATGGTTGGCTCGAGGATAACTCTGGTTTTCGATGCTCTCTTCTTGTGCTTCTTGCTCTTCTTCGACTTCGGCAAGTTCTCGTTTGGATTCTTTGGCTCCTTCTTGAAAAGAGCAGCCTCCTCAGCCGAAATTTCAACCTTGGTGTGAGCATGGTGCTTGTTCAACTTGTCCAAAGTATTCTGGTTCTGTAGGGATCTCTCCGGCTTCACGAATGAGGGATCAAAGTGGACCAAAAGATTGGTAACAGTCTCCATTTCAGCGGCATTTGCTGGCTTGTTGGAACTGTCTTCAATCTCGGAGATTTGTTTTTCCAATCCCTCCTTCTTCTCAGTCAAGTTGTACTCTTTCTCTTCCTCTTCACGTCTTTTCTTCTCATTCTCCAGGTCCTGCTTAAACTTTTTGAACTTATCGTCAAATTCCTTTCTAATGGCTCTAATAGAATCGTACAATTTATCCTTCTCGCCGTGCAACTCTCTTCTTCTAGAAAACAATGTGTCCCTCTTCTCCTTGATACCCTTTGTCTTGACTGACAGTTCATCCATCTTCTTGATCAAATCTTCAAATTTGGCCTCTTCCTCCTTACTGTTAGCTTCGCCAAAGCTCTTTCTCAATTCCTTGATCTTGGCCTTGTCCTCGTCAATCAACTTTTGTTCTGCCTCGATTGACGCATAATCCTTTCTCATTCTTCTCAATGAAGAGATTTCCTTCACATATCTTCTCTCTTCAACGATCTTCAAGGTTCCATTATCAATTAATTCCTCCAAGTGCTTGATTCTGTTGTCTAGCTCTCCAACGTTCTTGAACTTGTGCTTCGTAGTCTTGGTTTGGATTTTGCTGATCTTCTGCTTCATCGACATTTCAACGGCCTTTATCTGGTTGTTGATGTCTCCTCTCTTTCTCTTCAGCTCACCTTGCTTCTTCATAACTTCCTCCAAGTCACTACCAAGTTCCTTTCTTTTATCTTGGATTGGTTTTGGTGTCACGGTAACCTTGATCTCTTCGTTGATCTTGGTTAGCTCAGCATCCACCTTTTTGATCGACTCTCTGATTTCATTCACCTTCTGGTCCCTCTCCTTGAAGTTTGGGGACTTGATGTATCTTCTCTTCGAGAAAACCTGAGTTCTCTCACGGTCTTCTGGTCCTGTTTCTTCAGACATGTTTTTGAATTCTCTCTCTATTTTTATTCCACCCTATTTCTAAAGATGTCTATCAATTACCAAGGCAAAGTGGCAAATTAAATTCTATAGATTAATCAGCTTCTTTTCCCTGAGTATGCTACTCTGTCCCGGATCAGTTCACCTTAAAGAAACCTAGCCAAATCGAAAGAGTAAGCGATGGTATCATGTTGTCGAAATTCCCACTCTTAAAAAAAACACCATGGCGTTTCTTACATCGTAAATCCCCAGCGCGAGTTCGTTATCCTCCTGAATTTTTCATTTTTCGATTTTCTTCGACGTTTTAAATTTTTTGACTTCAATCATGTGGATCTCCTCGAAAAAAATGAACAAAAATTCACAAAATGTGGGCGGTCACTCAATTTTAAGCTATCAAAAAATGTTCTCTTGTTGACAATCAATATATTTTATACTTGGCTACATATTACTTGATCAAAACATTAAAGCTTTCTCAAAACTACCTTAAAATTGAAAAAACACCAGAAAAATTAAGCCCGTGCCCGGAATTGAACCAGGGACCCACAGATTTGCAATCTGATGCTCTACCACTGAGCTACACGTGCATTAACGGAAAATAAAATTTTTTAGCCCTAATTATGGTTTAAATTTATTCAGAAAACAGCTTGTAAGATATTTTACAAAGTGAAATATTTACGTTTAATAATATTTAATAGGAAGTTTATGACCTATTATCAGTCTATGGTCCTTTTAAGGTTTTTTAAATAGGGCTGAATTAGAATTTAGTATCCTTGAAGGTTCAGGTATTGTAATGACAGTTACCTAATATAAGTTTCTGTAAATGAATAACAGCTTGTATAAAATTATTACTGCCTTTAATATGTATTAGTTAAATATGATTGCATCATAGATGAAGTTGGGTTTACTTTTTTTTATTATCTTACAATTCAAGTGAAATAGATGACAGAGTATATAAATCTCGTGTGGCATATGTATCCGCTTCCTGCTCCTATATCTCTGTGTATTAACACTACCGTGAGCGCAGATGCCCATAGTTATGAACTAGATTGGTCAGTTAGTTTGGGAATAGAAATGACCCTTGTTGCATAGAATGACCTCCATAACCAAAAGAGGTCCTTACATGACCGTTCGTCTCATTGAAAATCGGCCACTCTCGATTTCAGTTGAAGGTTCACTTTAAGATGGATTTCTTCTATTTAGCATGTATTGCGAAGCCCTTAAAAAGTTATCGTCATATTAAAGGAGTCACATAGTTAGTGAAGAAAAAAGTAATACATACTGCAAAATATATGGAAGTGCAATAGAACTGTCATGCGCGCTAAACTAAACAGCTACAAATACTTCTTTACACCAGAAAATTCACTTCAAAGGTTCAATATTTCTTGAATTACCTTTTACTTTGCTCTTTATTACTTTCCTCTCCTCTTATCTTTCTTATCTTTTACGTTGCTTTTCCTCCAACTGTTTTTGCTTTCTATATCTTTTTGTCAATTAATAAACTCAAATATTTGAAAACATATCTTAAAAGAGGAATCAGGTTCACATAAGATGATTATTGAGTATCTTTATACCATTAAGGATTGCCAGTTAATAATACATGGAGGTTCTACGCATTTGTTTAAGGCTCGCACATTGGCTGGCCTTTATAGCAGGTTGCTTTTTCCTACTTCAACACATCCTGATTGGATGGAATATAATCTTTCTGTTAATACAATATAAAGAACACCTTTCCATCTCCGAACTTGCTGCGTCTGCACATTCCTGTGCCGCTCACCATTCTACTTCTTTAGCATCAGTCAGCCCAGCGTCTACTTCAAGTTTCGAGGTTCCAATTTGCTCAGCTATATCTGAGTCTGGGGTCCTCAGGAAAAAATGTTTTACTTTAGGAGTGGAATAGACCATTTTCAGTTGAAAGTAGAACAGGGCTGAAATTTAATTTAGGAAAATTGTCTCCGTAAACTAACGTCTGTCTGGACATTGATTCAATTCACATATTAAAAGTCACATACCTTATGGATCCAAATAAGAATATGACATTCAAAGTATCATAACATTTAGTAGGTTGTCACCATATTAAGTGTTTGTACTAAATAATTCTGGTCAATTATTATTAAATTCCTTTTCCATTTCATTTTTTCTAGAAAAATGTATATACTCCAAGTATAAAAAGATCAATCCTTTAAAAATAGATTAAACCTGGGGAAATGGATGCAGCGGACAAGAAAATCTAATTTTATCGAAGCGTTACACATGATGTACGTAAATTTCCGTTTTCTATCATTCTCTTCCATTATTTATTCTTAAAACTGAGCAATAGAGATACCGACTTTGGGTATTTGCGGTGGCTGAATTACACAATTATCATTCAAATAAATCCAAGCGTTGGATAGAAAGACTACCTTGAAGCTTTTTCGTAAATTTAAAGACATATACACACGAGATATCCCCAAGCCGTAAGGTAATGATGCCTATATAAAAGAGCCGTTAAAGAGTGCCAAAGAAAGCGACCTTGACGGCCAAAGCGAATCCTAAATGAGGTATAAGAAGGAGGAGCAATAAGAGCAAAATATGCTTCTTTTGTTGTTCAGGACTCTCGTTCGAGAACACTATGTGAAAGTATTGATTCAACTTCACTAAAATACTGCATCCACTTAGAACACAACCAAGAATGATACATCCCCATTTGAGACATCCGTCGAGAAAATGATGAGAGGATAATAAGCCTCTAAATACAGATAAAACCGCAGCTGGAATCCACATAATGTTGGCGTAAGCGTATATGGAAATAAGCCTGGTTAGAGGTGCAAGATCCACAACTTTGAAATAAAATCTAAGGACAGCCCATAACACAGTGGGAACAAGGAATGTATAGCCATATAATAGATTAATAGATGATATTATAATTTTGAAATAGTTGACGTCTATGACAGCATCTTTATCATCCTTCGAGTGGCCCAAGGATGACAACAATTCTGCAAATGAATTGCAAAAGAAAAGCAAAAATATAAGTGTAGCAGTCACCCAAACCGGACCATACAAATCACCGACTTCTTGAAATTCATAGCCATCTGGTTTACTTATGGGGTTGAGACTTCTATAACAGCTCTTGAAGAAATCTGACGTGCTGATATCGAAATATCTTCTGTAGTAATTGAGCGAGAAAGGACCTCCAGAGTATGATTTCTTTGGTGAGCTGGCTGGTTGTGTGGTCATGTTCCCCGAGACAGCAGTATCCGTACTAAATTCAACATCTTGCATTAAGTTATGCGTATTTGATGTGCTATTATTCACTGAATTGTCCGATTCGATAACTACATCATTATCGTCTATTTGAAAAGGGTCGGACATTGGTGGTAATTTGTGCTCAAAGAAAAATAATGCACTGGTTACTTTAGCTCACAAGTAGACTGCTTTTTCTTAACTTAGTCTTTTCAAATGAACAATTGTAACTTACTTGACAATTATTCATCTAAGAATAGATAACGCCTCGCCGCAGTAGTGAGAATACCCGTATTTCAAAACTGCCAGCGTTTTTTATTCTTATTTTTACTTTTATTTATTTTTTTTTGGAGGGGAACATGCAAAAGGAAGGAGAAAACAAATAAGTGCAAGGATGTAAAGGAACCACTAATAATACACGTGCGACTATCATATACCACGATCAAGACGCAGCTATGCTTATGTTTTTTTCTACCGGACCTGAAAGTATTACCAGATTGGGGAACATATGCGTTAGATGACATGATTCTGTTGAAGGTTTCTCTGGAAAGCGGAGAAACAAAAATATCACAGCCAAACATTTTTAACATGGCTGAGCTCGTGCAAAGAGAATAAAAAGACCAGGAGAACAGGTCAGACAAATATAAATATAGAAGCCTTAAGGAGAAAGAAAGAAAGTAACAGATCAGAGGCACCCCTACGGATTGTCGATTCAACGTAATGATCCAGTTGGATCGAATATTTGGCACTGATCAGAATGATGACGTCAAAAAGGAAATACCGTTGGACAGATCACTGAATCTTTATTGAGAAGAGAGGAATAAGGACGAATAACCATGATCTAAGTAGAATGTTTGTGGGGAATATACTACTAAAAATTGACCTCAACTGATAATTATTAAACAGTTGACTCTCAGTAGTTATGGTGATGCGAGTGATAATACTTTGATGACGAGAGATTTCTGCCTTTTTTTGGACATTTGATTTCCATTTCAAAAGAATGAAAAAAGCTTGTTACGTACTGGCAGGGATCAAAAGGGAGACATCCACAGTATAATTGTGAAGAAGCGAACAATTGCGAGAGATAAACAGATGAACACCAGTCATGTTTTGTGTGTTAATGAGAAACATTGAATAGAGGGAAAATGCAATTCAATGCAGATGGACCAGTAAGATACGCTGCAGCTGGAATTCTAGGCAAAAAAAATAGCATTCTAGAAAACGAGCAATCTAGAAAAGAATATTACGTAACGTAGAGAACCTTTGAGAATAGGGGAAGAAGCTGGAAGTCCATGAAATATGGCATGTATGTAAGAAACGGGAAATATAGGCAGGAATGCATCACAGAAGAGTTCGATTGGCAGGGAAAGGAGAGAAAATGAACTAGGGGAAATAAGTTCATGGACTTGCCCAGTTAATCGGGCGCTAAAGGGGAAAATACCGACGGCAAGTTTAGTATACAGTACACACACACCAGTAATAATAACTAACAACACACAAGCAGAATACAGCCCGCTTAGCAGAGGGTGATTCCCGTTTCGGAAAATCAAACCAAAACACAAATAACTAATTCCATTCTGACACAACAACCACCCAATTCCTCTTCCTCCCCTGTATAAGGACAATGCTCTAATTCTATTTGCTAAGTGCGTATTGTTCATTTATTTATTTACATTACCAGCTCCACAATGCAAGAAATTTTTTTTCCATTTACTCCCTGATTACTGCCTCACTGCTCGTTTCTTTTAACGTGCCTTTATGTTTACCTCCATTTTTTTTTATATTTTTCTCTCCTTTCTGTGCTTTTCACAGAGTGGCGCGTGCACACCGTTATTCGGCAAACTTCCTGTTTCATATAAAAATATTTCGTTGAAATTCCTGGTTCGTTTCGCTGTTTCGGTCCGGCCCTCATTATTGTACTATTTTTTTTTTTCGACTAAATTTAGGCGCCTTAACACAGTATTATATTAGTATTTCGTATTTTATTTTAGCTCTTGCCCAACCCAACTTAAAGCTTATACACAACATCCGTTTTTCCCCTCGTGCATTCTTTAAACCTGAACACTACTCACACCGTTTTCACTCTTTTCACCCTAGTCGTTCGTTTAATCCCAAAGATATTTCTATCTTTACCATCTTCTTCTGAGCATCAACATCGAGTCTAACTTTTTATCTTGGATCGTGTCTTTTTCTCCAATTTTTGTTGCACCACCATCCATTGCTAAACATCGAGATTTCTTCTTGTTTGGCCAACATTTGGACTCTTTTCCAATAGACCTCATCCATCCAGTCATACCAGACCCAAAACTCAAACGCACCTACACGTGAAACCAGCACATTAGTTCAACTGTTGATTCGCATTTTTTTTTTGTGAAAGAAAGCATAAGTTAGGACCACATTCGTGAATTAGTTTCCCTATCTGACACGTTTAGAGCAACCGGAAACTATTCGCATCCAAAGGTTGGCCCAGCAGCTAAGCATCCCACTTATTCACTCGTTTTATTTACACAGATCACGCTTAGTACTGGTTTACCACCTTCAAAATGCTCGCAATTTCTATCGTAAAGTGTCTATTTGTGTCGGTTTTGCTAAGCAGAGCACACGCAATAGACCTAGACCTCAATGCCGACTTCCAGAAGCTTGCCGCCAGTAATGTTCAAGGCTACAACAACGCATCTACAACAACGACTGAGGAAAGTTCAAGCTCTAATAATGGCATTCTTTCGCCACTAGAGCTAGGGTCATCTTCGTCTACTGAGGCTACTTCCACAGAGGTACACACAACAAGTGATGCAAGCCAGAGTACACAGATTGCCAGCTCAAGCACAACCAATGGCGCAAACACTGTTAAAAGTACTGCGACAACTACAAGTAGTGCTGACGTAGTTTCAGATGTGTTAAATACTGCAAGTTCTGCAGTTCAGATTACGAACACGGCATCAACATCAACATCATCAACTTCTGAGACAAGCACTACAAGCTCAACTATCGACACAAGCAGTTCAACATCAGCTAGCAGTTCAACATCAGCTACTGAGACAAGCAGCTCGAGCTCAACTACTGAGACAAGCACTACAAGCTCAAGTTCCGAGACAAGTAGTTCAAGCTCAACTACAAACACAGGTACTGACACTGCAACAGATATTACAAGTGCTACATCGGCCACTCCAACAGCAAGTTCTGGTTCGATCGACTTTCCCGCACTTGTTTACCCAGCCCCCAGCACAACAGACTCTACAGCAACTTCGGCATCTTCAGGCTTGCAGAATGCAGCCTACGCAGGCTCTGCCACCGCTGCTAGCTCTTCTTTAGCATCTGATTCAACCGCTCCATTTGATGCCATGCAAAACGTGGCATATTCAAGCTCAGCCTCAGACTCAGCATCAGTCTGGACACCAGTTTCAGCTTCAGCATTTGCAAACTCGGCAGGCTCTTCAAGTGCATCGGCTGTCCAATATTCCGCTTACACGAGCTCTGCATCAGTTTCAACATCAGCATCAGGAGTTTCCGGCATTTCGTACAGCAGCCTGGGAACAGTGCCGTCTTCCGGCTCTGCTTCAAGCAGCTACAACACTGTCAACACAGCTGTTCCATCAAGTAGTGTCACCGATATTTCGTCACCCTTGATCTTTTCATCCGGTTCAGCTTCAAGCAGCTACGTTTCTTCATCTGTGACAGCAAATACAGCAACCGCAAGCCTACAGCCATCTTCGACTGGCAGCTCTTCAGTTTTGACTACTGCTGTTTCCTCGAGTGCAGCACCTGGTGCCTCGACTACCGTCACACCAAGCACTTTGAGTGCTTCTAGCACGTCCGGCATTTCTACCGCGGTGTTGTCTTCGGCTCCAGTCATGTCATCCGCTTCCGCATCTACTTCTGCATCGACAACGGCTGTTTCTGCCTCCGGCTCCTCCACCTTGTCTGGTTCAGCTTCAGCTTCATCCAGCTTCTCAGAAAGCAGCTCTCAGACTCTTTCTGGAAGCACAGTTTCGGCTTCGCAGTCTTCTGCCAGCTCTGGAAGTGCAACAGGTTCAGACGCCAGCTCGTTCTCCTCGGCCTCCACTGGTTCCAGTGCTTCCGGTGGCTCATCAGGCTCAAATAGCGTCGAGTCCACCTCGGTGCCATCTTCCAGCGAATACAGGTCTGCTCAGTACCCAACAAACACGCAGCAAACGTCTGCTGTGGTCCAAACCTCAATCTCTTCGACAAGAACCGACTCGAGGACTTATTACGGTACAGGTTCCAGCTCCGGCTCTCAATCCACCATCACGGCAGCGTCATCGTCATCCTCAAAGTACTCACCTTCCACCACTTCAGGCTGGCTTCCAGACGTTATTGTCACGGCCTCTGCTGTGGGTGCTTCATCTACAACAACATCCGTTGCAACCACCGCTTTGCCAAGGGTCATCTCACCTGCTGAAACACCAGCCACCGTTCCAGACGATTATACTCTGATTACGATTGGCTTCAAGAATAGTCTCAACTACGTCTTCGTGGTTGAGAACTCCATCTCTTCGGCACAGATCTTCGAGTACTTGCCAGCTGCTTTGTCGTACCCATTCACGGGTATCAACAATTCTGATGTCATGGTCAAACAATTGGTTCCTTACACATCCTCGCAGTTGAGCTACATTATCACAATTGCTGAAGTGTACTTCCCAAAGAGCAAGGTGACCTCATTGCAAAACATGTTGACGACATCGGGTTCGAAGATCTACGAGAATCCAAACAGCGCCCAGAACACTATGGCTAACCTTATTGACAGCAGAATCCCAATTCAGGGACTTCTAGGAAGCTCTTCGACTGTTGGCTCTGATAGCTCATCCTCGGGAAGCGGCTCTGAGCCTGAAGGTTTGGGATCGATGGATGATTCATCTGAGGCCAATTCTTCAGTTAACACGAACGGCACCAGCGGCGGCAAAATGGCCGGAATAATCTCTGGCTCTGCTGTTGGTGTCGGTGCCTACATGAGTGCTGTAGTCGCTTTCTACTTGCGGAGAAAGAAAAGAAGAGAAAGCCAAAACATGGACGAAATGTCAGAGGAGAAGACAAGGCCAAGAAGCAACTTCGAGGCTTACAGCTCCCCTTACGATGGCAGCTCGTTCGACAGTTACAATCCATCGTATTCATACACCAGCAGTGGAAGTGGAGCAAACACCAATCGGCTTTCTGATGGATTTCTTTACGAAAGTACAGATTCCCGTTACTACTCAGGAATGTCCAATTCCAACAGATCTTCCAGTAACCCCGGAACCCAGCATTCCGTTCCAAGCATTTCCGCTCCAATCAACTTGAAGAACTCGCTTGGATGGTAACCACATCATTTCATTTCATTTTATTTTACTTGAACTGAATCTTTATTTTTACGTTCTCCCGTCAATTTACTCATACATTTTTTTTACATTGTTGTGCTACTATTTCCTTCCTTTTTAACCCACTCCATACATTCGTTTAATTGAAGGGTTTTGTACCCTATTGTCTGTTGAACCATGCAATACAAGATGTGCACATATTCATTAAAAAGTTGAGTAGCAAAGATCTGATTTTAAGACTTAAATATACAAGTAGTCGAGCAATCTTTTTTATACAAACATGTGATAGAGTGCGTGATTTCTTTAAAGTTCTCCGCGCTTATTCGAACTGCTTAAAGAATCAACTTGCAGTCTTCATTCAATAAAGCCAAGTTTCTGTCAAACATGTAGATCGTTTTCGCAAAATCAAATGCGGCCACCTTTTTCGCCGAGATAGCTGGGGGTATTTCTTGAAGCTTATTTATATACGAATACCACTCGTCTCCTTGAATTTGTGGAATAGATTTTTCGCCGTTGGAATTTCTCCATGCAATACGGTACTGATTTGCATCATTCAAGCTTTTCACGCCGATCTTGAGGCCCTCAACAACTCTCGATCCCATTTTCGAGGCCTCATACTGCATTATAGAGTCTAGAACTAGGTACTCATGACTTCGACCGACTCTTCCATTTAGCTTGTAGTGCTCATCCAATTCTGCCGTGTTTCCTGGCGCACAGAATGCATTATTCACGAAATTGAGCGTGTTGACAGCCCGGCAAATAAGCTCTTCCTCCTCCAAAGAAGAATCCACACCGACGAGCTTCTTTCTGCGACAGTTGTAGTCGTCAATGAAACGAAACTTCAAGTAGTTGAAGTATTCGTCACGAAGAAACTTTGGACGTCTGATAAACCTTAATAAACGGACAAAGTTTCTGTATAAGACAAGCCTGCGGTCTTTCTTTGAAAATTTCTGACATAGCACTTCACTGCTTAGTCCATTGGGTCCATATATTGCTACTATTGGTGACTTCTTGTACACGATGAAGTTCTTGTAAACCGAGGCTTGTACTCGAGAAGCCATTTGACCATATGCTAATGCGAATAAATGCAGAATCCAAGATGGGTATACGGGTACTGATAACTGAACTGGAATTTCAGTGCAGAAGCGGAAATTGCGTAAAAGCCGTTGAGAAAAAGTGAAACAATGTTAGAAATTCCAGGGGTAAATAGAATCATCTAGTATTATCACACGTCAATTAATTGATAGCTGTTGAAAAAAATTTTTATTGCTTTTCCGAGGGCTATGCCAAACGAAACGGCGTAAATAATTCGGCAGCAAAAAAAAATTCCGAGAGACGATAACGGGTTTTGGTTTCTTTGCCTATCAATGCTGTAGAGAATGCTATAGAAGCATGTGCTCCAAAGGGTAAGAATAAACGCAAACACCGGTATATACCGTTATATATTGTCCCTATTCGTTGTCCAACTGTTCTTGGCTGATCTCTCATTATTGACAGTGCTGCCATTTTTTAAAGTGTGAAATTTCAACTATTCTAGATGCAGATGTACTTCGTTTGCTTATAAATTAGACATGCATACACAATCGAAGGATGACGGAGTTGAAGAAAAAAAAAACCTTAAATTTCTATTTCCGCACAATCATATGCATCAGGGACCTTTGCTTAATAATACTAGACAATAGGAACAGCCAAGATGGAAGAAAAAAAAGAAAAACGCCTCCTCCACTTTAAATTTTTTTATCGATACACACATCCACATCTTCTGTATAAAAGCAAACCATATTCTCCTTTTTTTTTATGTGTGGTTGAAAGTCTCGTAACTGCTTAAAAAACCCCTTTTCTTTCGAAGAACCCATCTTTATCAATCGTGCGACTTCTCCAACTTGCCCATTGAAATAACCAGTTGATAGGAATACGTCTTTTTCACATATAAAAAACATGTCTTCATCTTCTTTGCAAATCCCACCAGTTGTTGATGGCGCCATCAAAACTGAGGCATTGACCTACTACACCTTCAAGGACCCATTAAAAGTCGCCACTATGGACTTGAAGCTTGACCCGGCTGCAGCCAAGAGTGGTGAGATCGTCACACCAAAGCAGTTATTGATCGAAACAAAGGCAGCCTCTATTAACCCAGTAGATCTTTGCTTGAAGGGCCTTTCGTCAAGGTTCTACAAGGCTTCAGTCCAGAAGGTCATGGGAGGTGACTTTGCAGGCCTCGTGTTGAAGGCAGGATCGGAGACTGGATTCAAGGCCGGTGATCGTGTCTACGGTGACATCATAAAGCCATTCAGCTCGACGGGATCGTTTTCTAAGTACCTCTTGTTCGATCCTAAGGATGCTTTGTTCTGCAACAAGATCCCTGAGGGGATGACATACGAGCAGGCTTCGTCCCTTTGCATTGCATCAGGAACTGCCTTCGAGGCCTTGAGAACCCACAAGGGATCCCTCAAGGGAGCAAACGTGTTGGTCTTGGGTGGTGGAACCTCTCTCGGTTCGCACGCAATTCAATTCGCCAAGCATTACTTCGGTGCTAAACATGTTGCTGCTACCTGCTCATCCAGATCAAGCGAAAGAGTGAAACAGTTTGGCCCAGATAAGTTGATCGACTACAGGAAGGGCAAGACGAGCGAAATTAACGAGATTCTCGAGAGTGTTAAGGAGTATGGAAAGTTTGATATCGTGGTGGACTCCGTGAGAGACCCTGTTTTGTACGGATACTTGGATAGCACGTTGAAGACTAAGGAAGAGGGTGGAATTTTCACCCAGATTCAGGGATCAAAGTCGGTCAATTACACCAACATCGCCATCTCTGACCTTCTCCCTCAGTGGCAATATATTGTTGAGTCTGTGAAGGAGATGGTCGGCCTTTCCAAGTTCCAATTCTACAGTCTTTTGGAGACCCCTGACGAGGAGTACGGCCCAGCAGTCGAGAAGCTTTGGAAGGAGAAGAAGTTCCTTGTGACTTTGGACTCCGTTCATGATTTCAAGACCGATTACGAGACGGCAATTCAAAAAGTTGCTTCTGCTTCTGCCCAGGGTAAGGTTGTTCTCAAGTTCTAATTTTGATGCGTTTTGTTTTACTTAAGATTTTCGTACGTTTACCTTTGGTTTCTTTTCTATGAAGTACGCTAATTGAATTCAGATTTTACTATGAGATGGATGATGTAGGAGGATGGAGTAAAAAGCATGAGAAACTGAGAATTTCAGTCTTGCAAATATCAGAGTTTAACTTGCTCAGAGTGGTTGATAGTTAGGACTTAAATAATGAGAATGAGTAGCGATAGTGAAGGTAATGAACATCACCCAAGGGGTATTGAAATTAAAAGCTTAAATAGTGATAATGAAAATAAGAACATAAGTGGTAAATATGAAAATGACGGACATAAGTAGTGGTATTGAAATTAAAAACATAAATGCTAATAATGAAAATAAGAATATAAGCAATGATCATGAAAATAAAAACATAAGTAGTGATAACAAAAATAAGAACACCTGATGATGGATATAATTCAATAAACCTAGGAATCACGTGTTGATTAATATCAAGTATAAAGTTATGATATGATAGTAAAGATGACATACAATGTTCATCCCTTTATAAAGTATATATCAGTAAACCTTTCGCCAATTAGAAAACTACCAGAATCTTCCTATTACTATCCTCCAACTCCTTGATGAGTGTGCTCACAAATGGACAATCCTTCGTAATAATCACCAAATCATCGATATCCTTTCTGGACCTCGACTTGGCCTTGGCCAACACGAACTGCTTATATCCATCCTGATTTTCGCTTGAACCTTCATCTGTGTTCTCCAAATCATCCTCTTTATTCGCACTTGCCTCCTCCTCCTGATAAACCGTCGACTGAATCTTCCCTGCCAAACAACGGTCATCTTTCAAAAGAGAGCCAATGTCGGGCATCTTCCCACCCTCAGTAAGAATATACCCACAATCGACATCTTCGTGTCTGACCAATACACTAAACAGCTTTAGTGCGGTGAGCTCTTGTTTACTGACAGATCCGGAGTTGCAAATCAAGCTGACGGAGGAAATCTTGAAAGATTTCGGATTGAGAATTGTCTCGTTCGAAAGCAACGATTCTTCCTCAAAATAGTCTTTCGTGTTTGCAGGCGACAGAGTCCTCTTACCGTCTTCCGTATCAGCCATCCGCCCTATATCCTGATTATTGTTGATGAACAGCGCACTGTAATAGTCGGTTTTCGACACAATCTTGTTGAAGTTATCCAAAAACTTCGGCTGACCGTTGTAAAACTTTCTTCCCACAGTAAGAATGAGAAGATCATTTGGAAGTAAGTTCTCGTTCAAGAGCAAACTTTGAAGCGTGCTTTCAGGCAAACTGAAGACGATCTCTGACGAGAAAGGCACTCTGTTCAAATCGCAGAAAATCTTGAGAATGCTGAGGATCGCATTCAAGTACTGACCGTCGAACTGGTCGAACTGGTCATCCATATCTCTCACCATCGAAGCATGCAACATATCGGCAGTACGTTCTGTCAAATGCTTGATGTTGACCGCGTGAATTGGAATTTTACCTGGCTTGCAGAACCGGTCCATCAAGATCAAATTGTTTGAGACACTTTCCAAACTGTCGACAGGAAGAATCAACTTATCGAACCTCAGGCTCTCGTATTCCTTCTTCAAATGACGAATCTCTCCAGATGTCGACGAAGAGACAGAAGATAACGAGAGATGGGCTTGATCTGCCTGCTTCTTACCCTTCTCTACCTCCTTGAATTTCTCTTCCCTCAACTTCTGCCTGATCTCCTCCCTGTACGCTTGAGGATAGCACCACAAGGTCAACGGGGTGGTAAGAAAAGTCGATACAAGTGCCATCAAAATGAACATAGCAAAGATCTTCTTCGACACGATACCAGCCTTTAAACCAGTCTGAAGAACGACAATTTCGACAATACCTTTGCAAGACATCAAAACACCGACAGTAAGACTTTCCCTCCAAAAGAGACCGTGCAATCTTGCAGCAGAGGCTCCTCCAAGGATCTTACCCAAAAGAGCGATTGCCACGAGACCCACTATGTATGCCCAGTCCAAGCCTTTATTTAGCAATGTGAGGTCCGCATTCAAACCTGCAATTCCAAAATAGAGCGGCGAAAGAATGATATTGACAAGGTCCTCTATGCGTTCCGTGAGACGGATCACATAGTTATTATTTCGCGGCACGATCGTTCCCAAGATGAACGCTCCAAAAATGGGATGCACTCCTATGATGTCGGTGAAAAAAGCGGAGGCAAACATCATTAGAAGGATAATCAGCATGGCCATGGGACAAGGGCCAGAGGGATTCTCAAGATCATTAAGAACGGACTTCAAAAACCAATTCAAAAGCCAGCGGATCGGGTAACAGATAAAGAGACCCCACCCTATTGTCACCAACACGATGTACGCCGTTGTCTCCGATTTCGAGGAATTGGCCAATGTGATGGAAAGAGCAAGAAGAATCCATCCAAGCAAGTCGTTTGTGATTCCGGCTGCTAGCACCACGACTCCGACTCGGTCCTTCACCAAACGTAACTCTGTGAGGATTCTGACAAGAACAGGAAATGCCGTAATGCACATAGAAACACCAATGAAAACCATGAAGGTGGAGAACTTGATGTCCGGCAAATCGGGTTCATTTTCCCGATAATGCTTCCAAAGGGTGACCGAGTATGCGCAGCCAAGTCCAAACGGCAAAGCCATGTTGAAGATTCCAACCGATAATGCCGTGGCAAAATGTTTTTTGATGAACTTGATATCGACCTCACATCCCACCATAAAAAGAAGGAGGCAAATGCCTAATGTAGAGACCAAGGTGAGCCCTTGCATAGAATCCGTAGGAAAGACTGTATTTGTGAAGCCTGGAATCTTGCCAAAGGCGGTAGGTCCCAAAATGATACCCGAAAGAACCTCTGAAATGACCCGCGGCTGCTGAATTTTCGAAAGGGGGTAGTGTAAAAGCTCAGCGACACCTATGACTAGAATCAGCTGAAAAATGAAAAGGGTGTAGGGTGCCGAACTGCTGTATTCAAGCGGGTTTCCACCCGCAAAAATTCCAGATGAGGTAGCCATGCCTATTCTGAACTCCTATGAAAGGGGGAGAAATATGGCCAAATTGTCAACTGTAGGGGGGCAAAATTGCTAGCAATGGATAAAGCAACGGGATAAGCAATGAATATGAGCAAAAAATAAGGGGATAGGTGTGAGAAGTTTGTGTGACGGCCTAGAATCTGAAAAGAAATACGCAAAGGGGATTATGGTTTGGAAATTAAAAGAATTGGAAAGAGGCTTGGTATTTATACAGTCAAATGATGGTCCGCGACAAACCCAAAATAATGCCAAAAAAAAAAAAAAATTAATGTGGTCAGCATCAGGTAAATAAATAATCATCAATAAACAATAAGATCTGGTCTTGCTTTATTTGGGCAAAAGGACTTTTATTAAGAGCATTGGGATATCTGAAATTGGGATGGGCTGTAAAAAAATAGTAAGAACTACAAATTGGGGGAGTTCAAAGTAAAGCCCACGTACTTACGTAATACAAGGAATACCATCCGCAAAGCATTGGTGGTATTTAAGCTATATTTAAACTCATATTTTGCAAACTTTGTGACGCAACTGATCGAATTGATAAGCACCGAAGGAGGCGAACCAATCACATAGAAAAAGGGAAGAAAGCGGGGGTGGAGAAATCGTAACATGACTACACAATTTGAAAGAGAAGATCTATATATTAGCTAAGATTAGTGTGGGATGATTTATTGGCAAACTGAAGCATATATAGAAAGAGGCCTTAATGGTGAATTAATTAACTATGCTGAATTAACAGTGTCACGTGCCCGAAAGCTTGCCTAGTGTGGAATTCGCGAAAATGGGAAATTCCGAATGACTCAGGCAAGATGTAGATGAGGATCCTTTGGGCCAACAAAAATTATAATATCGGTATTAAAAATAGGATCTCTGGAAACATAACTGATCTATCCAAATATGATCGCTTTTTGAGTTTACTGATATTTTATTAATCAATGTATTATCAAACTGTCAAGCCAAATATGATCGCTTTTTGAGTTTACTAATATTTTATTAATCAACGTATTACTAAACTGTCAATGTATCATCAAACTATCAATGTATCATCAAATTATCAAAGCTGACTCCATTCTATCACTTTGTTATCACTAGCAAACTTAATATCACTCCATCATTTCTCATTTCTGTACCGTCTCAAAAGAAAGCCAGCCTTTTTAAAGTCTGCAAGTTACGGTAAACTGAGAGAATACATTTAGAAGGAGAGCAAGACGATATTACGTGGAAAGAATTGGATACTCAGAAAAAAAGGATCATGCTACTTTAGGTTTGAAGAAATACAAATCATTACCTTTTAAGTTGAAGAATACTCGAGGTCCTGCTCAGCTGGAGATGAAAACACAGAACACCAGGGTAAATAAAAACGACACGCAGGTAAGTTTGATTGAGAATGGTAGCACGAAGTCAAAGGAATATGCCATGCCAAAAGTCCCTGCCTTATCATTATTGCTATCCGCAGAGCTATGTAATACCCAGCTGTGTAAAGAGAGTAGAGATACAATCTCAAGCTAGACCTGGTTTCTTTGGAAATTCTCATCAACAGTCAAATATTCCAATTGTCGGGAGGCTGGCTATAGAGGAAATTACAAAAATATCATAGAAATAAAATAATGGAAGTATAACAGAAATAATACAGAAGTAAAGAAACACATAAAAGCACAATTGAAGAAGATAAGTAAGGCGAAAGCCCAAGAGTTTCAATACCCAATGTAAAACGTAAAACAACTCTATTACAATCATAATATTATTAACATTCTATTAATACACAAAGTCACCCAATAATATGCCTAATCGGCATACTCACCCCTGAAAGCTCTTTCTAGCCAATCATATAGCTTATCGTAAACAATCTTGTACGCATTGTGGTAGTTGATGTTATGGTCCGAGTCCGGGAAAATGTGCATGTCGTAATTTTCCACGCTTTGTACATCGAATCTGTCGAGCAACCGGAATGTATTCTGAATGTGGACGTTATCATCGCCCGATCCGTGCATTATGAGGAATCTCTTTACCGTCTTGAAAGACTCGACATCGACGATTTTGGACGTGGCATCGTAATTGTTATTTTCGCTAGGAAGTCCCATGTATCTTTCTGAGTACACCGAATCGTAGAGTTTCCAGTCTGTGACCGGTGCAACGGACATACCATACTTGAAAGTGTCTCCCTTATCGTACTCCAATGTCTTGAGAGTGGTGAAACCACCGTAGGACCACCCCCAGATGGAGGTTCTGTCCGGATCAATGTATCCTCTACTTTGAATCACCTTTTTAACTGCATCAGTCACGTCCCTTGGCTCCCAGTATCCCAATCTGTCCTTTGCAAAGGCCTGAAACTCCCAGTCACGGCCTCCAGTTCCTCGTGGATCGATGTACAACACGACCGCCCCCAAAGATGAGGCAACAACCTCCTCAAAGCCGTAGCTAAACGAGCAATGCAACTTCTGGAGCCCCGGACCTCCGTACACACTAACTAGCAACGGATACTTCTTCTGGACATCGAAATCCGACGGCCGGACCTCCACCAGCTCGATTGTCACATTGTCGTCAGTTTGGATCTTTTCAAACGTCTTCGTGGGGATGGAGTAGTCTCTCAGCTCATCATAGACCTCCTTGGACTCGTGACGCTCGCTCTTGCTTTCCCTGTACTGCTTGTTCCCATCACCAAACCACTTTCCGACATCCACGACACGTTGCCAGGGTAAGTCCGGGCCCTCGTACTTCAACAACGCGTAGTGTGCACCGGACGAGAACTTCGCCTGGTAGTGCTCGATCTTGTCGGCCGGCGAAAAGGCCCGAAAGCCGTTGCCGCCCAGTTTCGCCTCGTACACGATCCTCTGCACAGACGAGCCGCCAGTGCCGATAAAGTAAACCAACTGCTTCTCTGTGTTGTAGCCGATAACACCGCCCACCGTCTCCCAGTCGCCAGAAGAACCACCGAGAACGGTTTGTGGCTCTGCGGACGTGATGCTTGCAAAATAGGCCAACCGGCTGTGGTTATTCACGACAATGTCGTCGATATAGCCAGGATCACCTGGAACAGAGAAGATGCGACCTTTGAGATCCGACCCGTAGTACCACGCGCCATATGAAGCGCTGTCAACGGATCTCACGACCTTGCTGGCGTCTTTCTCCACATCGTAGACCCTCATGTCAACCAGCCGGCTGGTGCGATCAGTCTCCTTCACCAAAAGCTCGTTTCCAGTGATCCAGTTCATCGAATAGACGATGTAATCTTCACCCAACCTGCTTCCCTCATGCCCAACCGTGCTAACCAACCCCTGCTGCACGTCGTACACGTGAATACTGGCTATCGGGTTCGCCTGGCCCGCCTTTGGGTACTTGAGCGTTTTGACTTCCGGGTACTTGAAGTCCTTGAAGAACTCGAGCTGGTAGTCGTCGACCTGTGTGTCGTTAAGGGTCAAAAACGCGAATTTCGACTCATCTGGGCACCACCAGATGGCATTCCCAGTGCCAAGGACTTCTTCCTCGTACACCCAGTCAGGTTTTCCGTTGAAAATGTCGCTCGAGCCGTCCTGCGTCACCGAAAGCACGCTTTTCTGAGCCAAGTCCCGAATATACACGTTGTTGTCGTAGACAAACACGATATAGTTGAAGTCCGGCGACGGCACTGCATACGACAGCCTGGCAACGTGTCCGTTTTCGAGCTTATAGACAGGCTCCAAGCTGAGAGAGTCCAAGTCGAGGACCCAGTACTTGGCCGTTGAGGAATGTCGGAAAGCCGATTCCAAATCGGAGTACACAAGCGCTCTCTTCAGCTTCCTGTCCACTGAAACAAGACTCACGTGCACATTGGTATCGCCGAATTTCACGCCTGCCGTGTCGAGAAACTTCTTCTCGAAGCTGCTGTCGCTTGCTTTGCCCAACATCCACACAGTCCCGGATCTGTGGATATAAAAGCCAGGGTCTGTGCTCTCGGCGTCTGATTCAGCGCCGCCAGCTCTTCGCTGCACCTCGCCAGCATCCACATCAACAAACTCAGCGTCAAACCCGAGCGGATAGTACATCCCCATCCGCAATTCCTGCAGCGTTAGGTTCTTCTTGACTATGAGACTGCTTTCGCCAAAAGTCGGCGTTAACGAGACGAAATCGCTCGCATCCTCATATTTGTTCACTCCATCGTGTACACCTCCAGCAGGCCCCGAGAGCCCAGTGCTATCCTGCGTGGATTTGTCACCGCCTGGTCCTGCCTCACCGCCGTATACCACCAAGGAGTACACCAAGAGAAACACCGTGGCCATCCCTGCACCAATCACGACCAGCAGCTTAAGTCCCCCATTCCGTATGTAAATCTCGAGCCTTTCTCTCCAACCCGGGTGCTTCTGCACACTAAACTCATCTTCAATCCCACCTTCAAACGTCGGCAATGCCGTGTGGCGCCCGTGGTGCGAAACATTTGCATAGTAATCAAGATCCTCGTTCTCTGAAAGTCTTCCATCATAAGGATTTTCCGTTGTACTTTCACCCATTCCCTCCATATACCCGGTACTCGATGTGCTATTTCTCGCTCTCGCCTGAGGCTGCAACTCTATGCTGTCAACCGCCAATCCATTCCCTCCATATACCCGGTACTCGAAGTGCTATTTCTCGCTCTTGCCTGAGGCTGCAACTCTATGCTATCAACCGCCAATTCCGCATCTCTTTGCCCCATCTTTTGGGCTTTTTCTCCGGTTTTCTGTGAAAATTTCAGAAACGTTCACTTCCTAGAAAAGAACAGTGAAACTGTGTTTTCTCTCAAATTTATCTGCCAAACACGCAAAAAGTATCCGCATAAACAATCGGCAAAAGCAGTTCGCCAATACTTTTCTCTCAAATTTATCTGCCAAACACTCAAAAAGTATCCGCATAAACGATCGGCAAAAGCAGTTCGCCAATACAACCTCTCAATACTATATTGCAAACGTCCTTATATTGTGGTTCCTCATTCATATGTTGTACTTTCTCTTTTGTAGATCTGTCTAGCTTCTGCCAGATTCTGTTCTCATCTCCCAGGCTCTCTTGATGCGGCACAGCCCTGTTTGGAAAGGGGGTAAAAAAAATTTCCGCTCGGACTCAGAATAAAAAACAGAGACACCCGTACACCGGAGCAAAAAAAAATTTCCGCTCGGACTCAGAATGAAAAACAGAGACACCTGTACACCAGAGCACATTATAGCTCGCTGCACCGCCTTGATCGCTTGGGGTAGGTCATTTAAGGGGGTACGAAAAGGGGGAAGATGGCAGAAATTTGGCACTTGAAGCAATGGATGCACATAAGACACAGTCCGAATCACGACTGAGATCATCTAGGTCATTTTTGACCGGCAGAAATACACTCCCCATGAGGTATATGTTTTCACCACGGTAAGATCAAGGCTGTGCAGAGAGAATAAATTTTGCAGGATAACTTAGTAATTTTTTTTTCTCTTGATCATTTTTCTCGGTAGTAAATTTTTTTTCAACCTCACCATGACGTTTAGCCAGTATATAGCTTCTTCCCACATCATAAAGCAGTAACCGGGCGGGAAATCTTGGCAACAAACGAGCAGAAAGAAATGTCCTCTACGCTATTCGACGATATCTTTGATGTGGAGTCGGTGGACCCCGGCAGATACACGAGGGTTTGCAGAGTTATTGCAAAATCTACGACATCTCCAGATACTAAGATAACTATAGATATAAACACAGAACTCTTCCCAGTGGCCAAGATGGACACGCTCACAATCACGTTGGCCAAGTCTCTCAGCATTGATGAGTCAGGAGACTCCGGAATGTTCACTGCAAACGGATCCTGGAGGCCCCCAAAGCCAAACCAACGTACTTTGATGGATGATTACGATTATGTGATGTATGGAACAGTTTACAAGTTTGAAGAGGGCTCGAACGACAAGATTTCTCTCTATTGCTCGTTTGGCGGCTTGTTGATGTGCTTGGAGGGCAACTACAGGACGTTGTCGTCGTTGAGACAGGAGAACTTGTACATCCTCATGAGACACTAGGTGTACGGATGTGCAGTTATAAAGGCCATTAGGTGTACGGCTGTGTTCATTCAATTTCCGTCTTCTTCTACGAAGCCAGCTAGCTAGGCAAATTGTATATTAGAAAATAGAAGTGTGACTTGTTAATTGTCTTTTGCATTAGTACTTACTGGCAGCTCATTCAGCCGCATCGTAAAACGTGTCTGTCTCGCTTTTTTGCCGTGATAGCGTGTAATTTTGCGTGGAGACTGTAGTTATTTCACTCGAAACCTTGGTGATAACATTTGTGGTTTCTCTGGTGGAAACTTTGGTGATAGACGAGACTCTGCTGGTAACAGTAGCGGTTTCAACTGCTTCTTTCTTCCGCTCAACTACTTTTTTCTGTTGATCTGCTCTCTGTTGATCTGCTTTCTTCTGATCACTCACTTTCTTCCGATCACTCACTTTCTTCCAATCACTCACTTTCCTCCGATCACTCACTTTCTTCTGATCACTCACTTTCGTTTGTTCCTCTGCTTTCTCGTGTTCACTCACTTTCTCCTTTTCATTTGCCTCCTTCTTCTTCATTTCAGGAGGAATATCCAGCCCGGCATCCACAGAATCAAGACCCTGCCGCAAGTCCCACTCACTCAACCCAATTCCACCGCCAAGACGATGATAATTGTCCATAATGACGTGTCTTTTATCAGCGGCAAGCCGGTCGAACTCGTCCCAGAAATCCTCGTGCTTGTACTCAAAATTGACATCACCTCCGTGGTTTACAGACAACTGGTCCGCATCTATGAAGTTGACAAACGGCTCGTCAAACTTGACCTTCTTCTTCGTGTAGGGATCAACGAACGGCCAACATATCTTGAGAAATCCCCACACAAGCCACGGGATGTTAACAAAAAGCGCTCTTCCGAGTCTTTCGGGATAGTGGTACTGCAAGATGTGCAAAACCTCCTTTCCCACAGAAACTGCAGGCACCTTGGGTTCGTATTTGCACGCTTCTGGGTACTTCTTGAAGTCCACCAATAGCGCGAGCTTGTCCTGGCCTTGTGGCATGAAATCAACACTTCTCTCCAATAAATATATCATGTTCTGGATCTGCCGGAATGACGACTTCGTGTTTTGCCGTCCATTGAACAACGTCAAGCACGGCCTTCCATCCTTGTCGTACCCAAACACGATGATCTTGCCTGTTTCTCCTTCCATCTTCACTTTATCCGGGGTCAAAGTCCCGAACTCGCCTCCAGCGATACCAAACTCTCTCCGCCACCCGATCGAGCTCGTCAGGCGCTCAATTACGTCGCCCACTTTCCAGTCACACGCACGAAGGTATCTCAGGATGCACTGCCTCGAGAGCCATGCCTTCTCGTACTCATTGAGAGGCTTGTACTTGTTCTTGGGGCAATTCTTTTCTTTGACAGGGTAAAGCTCCGTGTCCTGGAAGTGCCGGAGCACTGAGTCAAAGTCTTGCTGCTGCTTTTCGTTTTCGATGTCCTGCAGCTTCGGAGGGTTCCGTATTATTCGGCTTGGGGGGTGTGCAATTGGCTTTGTGTAAAGGGGTCTTTCTGAGTCAGTTACCCAGACCTTTTTCTGTGCTTTTTTTATGCGGAACATTTCGTGCGAACCGATGCTGCTGTATGGTAAAAGGTGTTTTCTATCTGATTAGTGGTGAAATGCTGTAGGAAGATGTCAAGCTGTGACAAATTCTCTCCCCAACGAATGATCTGGTAAAAATAACGGGCGAAAAAAGAGTAGGGGGGAAAGCAATGGGGCTAAAGGAACGGCGGAAAAACAACGAGCGATCTAGTAAAAACGATCTCACACTTTCTATAGCCAGTCTATCTCGGGCTCTGCGTATGAATATGTGGAAGTAGAGGAGAGAATGTTAGGGTTAACCAAATAGAAGATGAAGAAAGAAAAAGGTGTCTTGGATTTACAGGGCTGGACGTGGGAGCAATCTGTGGTCCGAATTTTTTCAACTTTATTAAATTTTATTTTTTCTTATTGCGAGGTTAAGATCACTTAGCTATAAATCTATTACTATAAATCCAATTCTCTAAATCCATTACTATAAATCCATTACCATAAATCCATTACCATATTCCATTGCTATAAATCCATGTACTAAAAATACATTTTACTTACTACTTTATTTCACTTGTTGATCCAGTCCGATCTTAAATCCATATTCCTGTAAATCCGCTTTCCTATAAATCCATTTTACCTTACATATCCAAATTTTCTTTCCGTGCTTGATTCTGCTATTTCCCTACTTAATTCTTCTTATTATATATCTATTCCTTTTAATTCAAGTTTACCACACCTTCTTGTACATCTGCTTTTATCATCATCTTTTATAATCTTCTCTTATTACACCTTCTTGTATTATCCTTGTATTTACCCTTTATTACTTCTTTCATCACACCTTCCTTGATTAAAATTCTAGATGCTATTCATTTCTCTGTCTTCATCTTTAAATCGAATCTCCCGCTTTCCGAAATGCAAATCCGAACAGTACGGAATTTCAGCTGGTCATCATTGAGAATGGAGGTAAAAATGATCAAAAATGGGGGAAAAAATCTCGAAAGCCGAAAGCAAAATGATCAAAGCTCAATTTCGTAAATTCAAAATGCTCTCAGCTTTATCTAAATAGAACAACGTTCGGGGCTTATTTTCCTTCCCCTGCTTCGCCCTTGCTGACTCGTTTCATTCACATTCACATTCATTCACATCCACATTCTGATCTATCTTTTCCCCAAACCTTAATCCCGAGTTGTACAAACTATATCCGCATAGTTCGGGATCCGGAACTAACGGCAGGCCCCTGGGCTCCCTCTGAATGCCGGATACGAGCGGTACGATGGGAAATCGTGCGCCCACAAGAAGCCGATTGACGCATAGAAAAAGTCATACGTCGATCGGCGCGTCGTCATACTAGCCGACGAGTGAGCAAAGGCAAGACGATCGCAAGAAAAGATGGAAGGGAAAGAAGGAGAGGAAAAGGACACGTAAAAAGAGGGAAGAGGACAAAGGAATGAGGAAAAAGACAATGAATGGATCAGAAGAACAGTGAACATGAGAAAAGATGTAGGCGGAAAGGAAAAACGCAGAAAAAAAGAAGAAACATGTCCACTTACGCAAACCTTGCCCAATATTCGGCATATCGCAGCGCACTTTATTCCAGCATCATTCAGTATCTCATTCCAGCCTACTCCATCTTAAGGCCCTTTCGAGAAAAGAACCCATAGAAAACCTTGTCGAGGATAATCTCCACAGGCCTGTCAAACACGTATGGAAGCAAAGGGACAACCGCCAAACCACATGCCACAGGCCCAACGGATCGAAGCGTCTTGCTTGCCGATTTCTCGAAGACCCCGACAGTGTACCGCACGGTGGTGTGGATTGTGAGGGCAGGGAGTCCCATTGAGGCAATTGACTGGAACAACGCCCTTTTAAGACCAACAAGCCTCCAATCTAGGTCGTTGTACTGGGTTGCAGCCTCTTGATTGGGCAAGGGCTGCGGTTGCCAGGGCATCAAGCCTGGATAATACGAACCCTGCTGCCTCAACTTCGCCCTCCAGGTTTCAAAACTGATATCACCAAGAACGTAAACCCACGAGATGCTGTACCCCAATTTCACGAGCAACGGGTGGGCAACCGGCCGGAAGGATTCGCCTATATCTGACGTATACGCGACGTATCTGTGGGCCGCCCTGAAGATTTGCGTGATTCTTTTGGCATACGCGGTGTATCTGATTGCACTATCTGTGGAAGTGACATCTTTTTTGGGGTTCTTTGATTCCTCGATCTCCTGCCTTTTGTGTAGCTCCGAGAGAACCTCTGTGTCTGGCTGTTTGCTTGCCATGTTGTGCTTGTACTTTTCAAGGTGTAGTCAAACGGTTGTATATATGACTTATTTGGTGTGAAACTGTCCTATGAAAGGGAGGAATTGGGGGATGAAAAGATGAGAGATTGGGGAAAGGATAGGCAAATTGAAAGGGGGATTATAAGGAAATTGATAGGAAATGATATGAAATGATAGGAAACGATAGGAAATGACAGGAAATGACAGGATAACAGAAAGAGAACCTGAAGGAGAAGAAAGGAAAAGGTAAAAGAATATATTTATGGAAATGAGAAAAAGACGAGCCAATATATACAGAATGAACCAAATTGTGAATCAAACTGTAATTTTTTTGAGAAAAAGACGAGCCAATATATACAGGATGAACCAAATTGTGAATCAAAGTGTAATTTTTTAAAAAAAAAAGGATCAGGAAAGTACAAACAACGAAACTGAAAGGGAACCAATAAAAAACATAAAATAGCAAAAAGATAGAGCGAAAAAAAAATGGACTCCTATTTATACACAGCCAACGTAATCTTCTGAATTATTTGAATGATTTGAATTACTGCTATTATCGCTTTGACAGCTTTGAACCAAAAGCGGAAGGCAGGCCGGAGAAGTGGAAAGAGGTCGGGGAAATCTGCCTGGAACACCGCGGTGCGCTTTTGCTGCTTGCGGCTGTGAGGTGCGGCTGCGCTAAAACGTGGGGTGCCCCGCACATGAGCTGGCGCGCGAACTCTTCCCAACGGCTGTAAATTTATACGGAATGCTCGGATCAGTTATATAAAAACGTTGACAAATGGTCTAACTTGTAAGAAGAACCGGCCAAATCTCATATAAAGCCAGCGGTGTGTCACGTAGTCTGCATTATTGACTAAGGAAAAACAGCACTATGCTCATATTGCGTAAGTAAATCTGCCCTGTGTCTTTTTTATTGCTGCTCTTCAGCTCTCATAGTACCATTTTTACAACTTCAACCACTCATTTTCAGCAAGGGTGCCAATTACAAGCATCAAAGCGGCAACATATAGAGCCGATTGCCTATTTACTGTCTGCACTTCCCCAGATCCAATCTTCTCTCCTTTTCGCTCTCTACGGCAAGGATTGGCATCGTCGATAAGGCGTCGGCCTACGTCAATCGACGCGTGCATACAGAGTTCAGACAACAGTACACTTACAGTCCGCACACCACCATACTGAATCTTTTGAATGTTATTTTAAACGAAATTCGAACCCTGCTGTTGTCATTATACGTATCATAACAGCGTGCTTTTACATAACCATGCATTTTCAACTATGACCACACCTTCAACACACCAAAGCTTATATTCACGATGATCCCAGACACAATGGCCATCCGTGTTCGCTTGTTGAACACCCCTTGGACATCCATCGAGAGCAACAAGACGGCAAACACGCCTAAAAAGAATCCTATGCAGACACCCACGAACAAGTCTTTGTGAATGTTTATTGGACGGGTCACAAAACCACCGTTCTGGTTGGAGCCGTTTTGCCCGCCACCAGCCTGCGCTCCAGCGCCATTGACAGGCGCACCGTTATCAGGGGCCTGCGCACCCCCTGCAACGTCCAACCCTGCAGGAAACTCGTCGATCTCGTTGTTCACCGTGCTATCGATCCAGCGGTCTTCTAGGTTCCGCATCGCATCCTCTGACTGCCCTGACAAATAGCCGCCATGCATACGGCGGAACTGATTGCGAAGATCTGCAACATCCTGCTGCGAAAAGCCCTGTGAAAGAAAACGGTCAAATCCTTTCGGCGCTTCTGTAGTTGACTTAGTTGGCTGTTTCTCTAGTTTCTCCTCATGTGCTAGCTCCTCGTCCGTCAAATCTTCACCAACCATACAATGGATGTAGATACGGACTGGTGCACCTGGGTCGCGGTCCATATTGCGGTAATAGCCAAGCTCTTTGTCGAAATCTGTGTGGTTCATTAAAACGCGACCGTTGTGTATCAACTTGAGCCGCTTACGCGCTAGCGCAGGCTTGGCGCTTCGTATCCGCCGGCGGATAAACGGCGTCGACACATCCTTCAGCTGTATCTCCGAGCTGAGTGGGATCTCCAAATCCTTGACATTCCCCACAAACCGGATTATCAACTCGTAGTTTTTAGGGGTTTCTGCACCACTTTTCGAATTGCTGCGAGACATAAATAGAGATGCTGTGCATACACTTGCATGTATACCCAAACTGGTGCGTAATGGGATCTTTATGTTGAATACCTATTACTTGTGTGAGGACCCAGCTCATTTCTACAAGTTGAACTTGCCCGCCTTTGTGGATCCAGCCTGGCCCTCATTTTTACCACAACGTAAAAAAATAAAAAAATAAAAAATCAAGTTACAGATGTAAAGTAGATAAAATGCGGCGCATAACTCAACATGTGGCTCATACCGTTTGGGGATGGAAAGCCATGAAAATTTTTTTTTCTTTTCACCCTCTTGAGCTATAAAAAGGCAGAGTTTCCCACTTTAGTCTTCCTTCCCTGTACATGTTTTTCATACTTACGTTTTCCTTTTGGTTTTCCTCCTTTTTTCGATTATTTTTAATCGTGCGGACAGCCAATACTAATATTAACCGTGTTGCCTCTTTTCGGCATTCTTCAATTGTTAAAGAGGCGTCAGGTATCTGGCGAGAACATAGTGGATCATCTTAGCGCCCATTTTGCTAGTAGCTTTATGTTCACTACTTCGAAAGGGCCGGTGGATCCATACATCTATCTAATTCTACACTAGATTCTTTTTGTACTACTGCAGCTACTGCATTGCGTCAGCTTTGCTTGGCTTCTATGCGTAAACAATGTGTATGTTGACTAGGCTAAACTAGAAACGCTAGGTTAAGTTAACTAAACTAGGCTTTTATTTTATCTACTTTTGCTTTTTCTTTTCTTTTTCACTCTCCTCTTTTCCCGCTTCCATGCATGTAAAGGCGCACCTGCATCACTGCGACTTTTTGGTCTGCGTCGTGGCTGCAAGCAAGATGCCTGGAAGCCTTCCCTCGCCGCAGTCGTACAAGAACTTCACGCCCACAATTGCTGCAATCACGATAAAGATCGTGGTCCAAAGAAGAAGATTAAACTGGGATGAAATGTCCTTTTTTTCGCACTCGACCCCCTTCCAGTACGAAGTCTTTCCCTTTTTCACCGTTGCAGAACAAACGCAAGTCCAGCATTTGCCTACTTTTGCGCACGTTCCATGTCCCGAACAGGAACCAAACGCTTCCTTACAGTCCTCTTGGCTGGCTTGGCATGCAGCCGTTGACGAGGCCTCTTTTCTTTTGAAGAGTCCCGATGCAGCAATGGCATCAGAAGATGCACGTGGGAATGTAACAAGAATAACGTCTACATCGGACTCTCTTGCAGAGCCAATGAGGGTATCTAAGGACTCCGAAACGAGCTTCTTGGCAATATTGTAGGAACTGATTTGGGTGGATTTGGTTAGAGACTCCGAAACGAGCTTCTTGGCAATATAGTAGGAACTGATTTGGGTGGATTTGGCTAGGACTTGGTTGAGAACATCGACATCGAGGCTGACGACGCTGCCATATGGAACGTTCTGCACGTCATTGGCTGCAAAGTGGCGCAACTGCATGAGCTGCTTGACTGCAGCCCGGTCCTGCGAAAGCTCGCTTCCTTCAAGCATGTGCACCATATCCTCGTACTCCGCGTATGTTAACCGCAGCTCCGACAACGATGCCCCAAACGGCTGCTGCTGCTGCATGGAAAACAAGCCTGCAACTGCCTTGAATGCGGTTTTCACCTGGCTGTACACACTTCCGAACTTGTCAGTCTCTGTCTTCGGCTGGTCGATCGTGATGCCCGACGTCAACCTTCTCTTCTTCAAGGTGTCGCTCCTGAGACGCGCCAACGTTGTAGGAGCCTGGCCTATAAGCTCTTTAAGTGTGCTGAAAGACTCGCTATCTTCATCTGCAGACTCAACTGTGAAAAGGGGCGTTTCGTCACTTAGAAACGCATCCACGTCCTCCACGCCGGACACACTCACGAACACGGTTCTGTTGCTCTGCCTGTGGGCACATTTCCCAAGGGAGATCGCCTCGTAATCGTCCGTATCGCCTTCAATACTGTACAGTGAAGAAAGACCCCAGTCATCGGCGAGGTTCAAAAGGGCGTCTTTTTCCGAGATCGAGCGGCGTGATGCTGCTACAGAGCTCTCATCTGAACAGCTCAAGAACTTGTAAACACCCACAGGTCCGCTGCTGGCCCAAACACTGGATAATGATGCGATTAAAGGTAATGCAATTGACAAAGATGACTTCATTTTGCGTCTTGGTGTATATATCCCTTGATTCCACTCTAGTACGTATCCCCTAGCACTGCTGAATAACAAATTGCACCTGGAACTGTTGAGATTGAAGGGGAAAGGACGGACCGCTTTGATTTATTGGATAAAAAGGTAGGGAAAGTGGAAAGAGTGTGTCTTTAAAGAGAAATATAATAGTGCGTTCAAAAAGGTGCTGCGCTTAAATTTACTTGAGGATGAGAACAGAATGGAAGAAAAAAAAAGCAGGAGTTTTTTTTTATTTTTTTTTATCTTTTCTGTCTCCAAATTTTCTCTCGTTGATTTGTCTCTCACTACAATTTGTCTTAGTAATACTTGGCTCGATTCTTTTTCAATCCTTTTTCCTCAAAATTTCTTTTCTGTTTCCTCTTAGTTTTTCTTTTACAAATGTTTCTTCAATATGTGCTTCTTCAGTATGGAGGTAAATGACTGACTACTCTTCTGGCACGCTAGTGATGGCTTTGTGGAAGTGAAGAAAGAAAATGTTTTAGAGTGGTTGGACTGAAAGATGGAGGTAAATGACTGACTACTCTTCTGACACGCTAGTGATGGATTTGTGGAAGTGAAGAGAGAAAATGTTTTAGAGTGGTTTGACTGAAAGGGTTCTTTTGCCAAACTGTGCGAAATGTATAGTGTGATTAAATCAGAGGTGGTTTGATGAGGCGTTACTAATGACAAGGTCGCAGTTGGCAGTGAGTTGACTCGTGCGGGGGCTTTCTTACTGGATTGTTATACAGAGCGTATAACGGGAAATATTAACTGCCACATGGTCTCTCCAGTTTGAAGTGAGTGGAAGTTGCAAGGAACTATTTTGATTGATTGATCAGATACTCAGTTGATAGATCAGAGACTCAGCTGATAAATTAGAGACTCAGCTGATAGATTAGAGACCCAGTTGATAGACCAGAGCAGAGAGGCTTATTTCGAAAGTATACTTGCGACATTTCTCTGCAGAAGCTCGTTTCCAGAAGTTTATGTCGATGTCGAATCCGCATAGGATTTTGAGCCTTTGTTGATTCAACTTTAGCTATAAACAAGGAGGTCTCGGATTTCGGTGCGAGTACTTACAAATATACATTAAGGGAGCGAGAAGGATAGCTGGCAATGATCAAGAGCGGAAAGCAGATTAACTTAAAGCAGTTTGAGAGACGAAGGTCGATTTAGTAAAAAGTGTGTACATCGATTATCGCTCACTTAAAGCAGTTTGAGAGACGAAGGTCCATTTAGCAAAAAGTGTGAACATCGATTATCGCTTGGTGTGGAGTGTTGAGTCTGTTGTCTATGCATTTTCTGCCTGTTATCTGGATCGGTCCTCATTAATTCTCCATCCTCACTCGTAGAAGAAAGGAGGGAGTCGGTAGTTATACAGCAGCTGACATACTTTGAAACGTTACCTGGATTATCGTGCTTAGATTAGTGCGGTGACTGCATTTAGCTTGATGCATCGCTGACATACTTTGAAACGTTACCTGGAGTATCGTGCTTAGATTAGTGCAGTGACTGCATTTAGCTTGATACATTTGATTCAATTGGATTTAGATACTGTACTTAGTTTATTGCAATCATCTCGTCGAATCATTTGAATTGTTGCACTTGAATTGTTGCATTAAATTGTTGCATTGAATTGTTGCATTGAGTTGTTGCATTGTGTTGTTGCATGAGTTGTTGCATTGAATTGTTGCAATGAATCATTTGAACCACTTGAAATATTGCACTTAGATTATCGCATTTAATTTATCACACTTGAAACAGAATAGACTCTCATTCTATTATTTTGATCGTATCCTGTCGTTTATCTTCATTCATTCCATGAAAGTGTATTAAAGTAGCAAAATAAAGACAGACTGCCACTGGATAATCACCAGATATACCATAGCAACAAAATAGTACCGACTGCACCTCACACTAAGCTCAAACTACATGCTATATCGCATCCTGTTCACAACTCAGTAAATGTTCAATGTTGAACACATCCGTACACCACAACATCGATGCGCCTAATGGATTGCCATTGGGTGGATGAAAATCTCGGCGAGGCACTTCCGGCATTTCAGCCAAGTTTACATGAAACGACCGAGGAGAAATCAAAAGAGGGATCAGAGGACAAGATCAAAGAGAGAAAATTTTCAAGAGGAAAAGTGTAATACGTGCATACAATGCAAGAGAACCATATGCAAGGAGTGGGACCTAAAGTGCCCCCCGAAATCCAGGAAGCCAGAGACCTTAGATTGGGACGCATCAAAGAGAAAAAGCTCAAGAAGCTCATTTCAACAGACAAGTCACTCAATGATGAAATCGGCAAGGAAATATTACGAAAGACGAAAAGCCTAAGCAAGCGGTTTACGGAGTGACTGGATTGAATATGTGCCTATTAAGTTTAGAAAAGAGAATAATCTAAAGTAGAATAGAGGGAAGTTCTATAAAGAAATCAGTTTGCAGCATCTGTACGTGCCCTCTTCACGTGCGCGGCATCCTGCATATCCTTGGAATCAGCGTCCTCGCCAAATTTGTACTTGGGACGTATATCGACGGGCGTATGTATCTCTGTCCAGCTGTGGATGACGCGTGGAACACTGGGCAACGGTGCAGACTCACTTTTTTTGCTTTGCTTTTTTTTCATTGGCTTCAATCTCCCTTCTCGTACCCTTCAACAACTCCAAATGGCCCACCTTAGCAGATATGGCCTTTTCTGTTGCCTCCCAAAGACGGCCTCTTTCCTTTTTGTCAAGTTTATGCAACTCTCTTTCTCTAAAAGAGATTTTCCTGGGCTTAATAATCTTTCTTGCCTTGGCTTTTGGGTTTCTTTGTCTCTTAGTCACTCTGTGTGGCTTCTTCTTAGCCAACCTCAACTTTCCTTGTGCCATTAGGTGCTGTTTGGTGCTTGTTAAATGTGGATGTTGTTGATAAATGTACAATCTGCCTGAGATCAGCAATGTATCTGAGCTATAAAATTTGCACCGCAGAAAAAAAAGAGCCAAAAAAGAGCCAAAAAAAGGAAAAAAAAGAGAAAAAAAGAGAAAAAAAAAGGGAGAAAAAAAACAAGAAAAACCTCTTCTCCGTTTATTCACTATATACCAGATAAAGCCCATGTATTTATTAGTATACACTTTTTAGTATAAACTTTCTAGCATACACTTTCTAGTATGCACTTTCTAGTATGCACTTTCTAGTATGCACTTTTAGTATGCACTATTTAGCATGCACTTTCTAATATGTACTTTCTTGCATGCGTGGAATTCTACTACATACTTCCTACTAATTTATCGTTTCTCCTCTTATTGCATCCTGCTTCTCATGATATCGGTTCTCTCTCCAATAAACCTGTATGCATGCTTAAACCAGGAAAGAGGAATGAAACCAAACTAAATACAAAAAAAAAAGGTAACTCCGTAGATCGAAAAAATGCCTTTATCTATTGGCTTAGTGCCTACGACTCCAACGTTGCCCCACCTCGTGTCCGAAAAAGAAAATTTTAGAGCGTAGGGGGAAAAAGAAACGACCAACCACAACAATAGCACCCGGTAGAGCGCACACATCTGAGACTCACAGGCTGCCTTTAAACGGCAAGCCAGAGCAATTCATGACCCGCAATTGCCAGACAATCCCTCTGCATGATAACAAAGCTGTGTAGGAGTTTCTTTCTTGTTCCACGTTATGTAATTGATCTGCCGTCACAACACAGAGAGTCAACTGACAATTTCCTCTGGGAGTATAAATAGGATTGGGATCCCATTTGTTTTCAACTTGTTTTCAACTTGTTCTAAACCATACTTAGCCAAGTTTTTCTGATTCCCTGTTTGCCCGTACTTTTGTTTTTTACTTTTTTACGAACATATTTGCTTCTCTACCCAGCAATTCGCACACAATTTGCATACAATTTTGCTACTGATAGAGTTCTAATTAAATAGAGAGAGCGAAAATTAGAAGCAGAAAGCTATTTCCCTTCACAAATCGCTTTTACAAGGACCAGCATACAGAATAATTGATACACAGATGGTGGAAGTTTACAGCTATCCAAACTCAGAGTCTGCAGCCTATGCTCTAGGCAGATACATTGCCGATGCCCAGGATAAAGCCATAGCCAAGAACAAGGTGTTTAGAATTGCCATCAGTGGAGGATCTTTGGTGGGCGCATTACAGGAGGGACTCATTTTGGACAAGGAAGTTGCACCACGTGTGAAGTGGGGACAGTGGGAGATTTACTTTGTGGACGAAAGGTTGCTTCCATTGAGTTACGAGGACTCAAACTATGGCTTGTTCAAGAGGAAGCTAATAAACCTCCTGGACCCCAAAATTACCAGGCCCTACATTGCAGCGATCAATACAACATTGCTCTCGCCAACAGGAGGACAAGACGACAGCATTGCCAAGGACTACGAGAAGAAGCTTCCGGAACACATGGACTTGATCATTTTGGGATGCGGGGAAGACGGGCACATCTGCTCTTTGTTCCCTGGACACGAGCTTCTGGAGGAGAAGGAAAAGATGGTGGCCAACTTGGAGGATTCGCCAAAGCCTCCTCCAAGAAGAATCACATTCACCTTCCCATATCTCAAGAAAGCCAGTCAGATCGCATTCTACGCAAGGGGATCAGGCAAGAAGCCGATTTTGAAGCGGGTGTTTTCTGGAACGGCAAACGATCTTCCTTCCGCGCTGGTGAACCAGTTTGAAAAGATTCCAGTGTCATGGTTTGTGGATGATGCAGCAATAGAGGATGCAGATGTGAAGACAAGTACATATTGAGCCGGGGAGAGGACCAGAGGTGGTAGAAATGCGTTTTACATTTCGTGACTTTAGTCTTGCCTGATGTTCCTTTACTTTACTCTCTTTACTTTGCTTTCCTCACTTTCTTTCCTTGCTCTACTTTCCTCACTTTCTTTCCTCGCTTCACTTTCTTAACTGCGACATCTTTTGAGTTAGAAGCTGCTTCTTCCTCAAAGCACCTCTCTTAGACTTTCCTCGCTTCACTTTCTTAACTGCGATATCTTTTGAGTTAGAAGCTGCTTCTTTCTCTAATCATCTCTCTGAGATGAGGAGAAACATTTCAAAGTGCGAACAGTTTTGCAAGAGATGAATCCTGCCCAAATTCCCGATGTTATGAATATCAAATGCAGAGATGCCTTAGGATGAGCAACATATCCTCCCTATATATACGAATGCAGCTTTATTGTGTAATCAACACGCTGTGAACATGCCATACTACACTGAACAACGATCTGGCAGTAATGAGGTTGTGCACAAAGCGCACAACTGAAAAGAATGGCGTAAATGCAAAACCGTTAATGAAAATCTAAATAATCAGAGACATCACAAAAATGTAATAAAGTAGATATGTCGCCGAACGTAGTGTGTCTGAATGAAATTTAACCAAAAACCCAAAGTTATGTGTCAATATCCAATCAATGTTCTAAACTTGTGTGTCATTATCCAATCAACGCTCAACTTGTGTGTCATTATCTAATCAACGGGATCTGTGTGTGAATATCCAATCAACGTCTTGGATTTGTGCGCTGTTATTACGCATCCCTACATCATTCGTTCTCGTCGTATAACTTCTTTTTCTCTCTCCGCTTAGGTAATCCTGAGGCTTGCCCAACAGCGGGCCCAACGCGTTCTGGCTCTACCGGGCATGGAACGACTTCCGGCCAAGCGATTTACAATGAATGCACCAGGGAATTTTTAACACGCCTGGTAAACAATCGGGCCTCGGATTTCTACCGCACTTTTCCCCTTTCCCTGACCGGTTTGCAAAATTTCGAGCCCCTCATAAAATTTTCGCATTCAAGATTTGGACATTAGGTGAATCTGGGTTGGGGTGTTCAATTCTACACAGTTTTTAGCCAAGCGGTTTCTTCTTCACTTTGGCCAATTCTCCCGCTCATTTGCCATGTGCTTTGATCAAGGAACGTCTGAATAAACAGATACACACTGTGAGAACAGGAACAGGCTTTTTTTTTGTTTCTACTTGGAACAAATAAGCACGGTCAAGAGATTTTTTTTTTCGCTCTTTCTGCATTATACTCGGGCTTGCAGGATAAAGCCGGACTCCACTTGATAGGTAAACGACTCCGCTTTATCTGAGAGGCCAAGATATTGATCGGATTTAAGGACGGTAATTAAATAGGGGGTAATTTGAATTGTGTTGGTGCAAGTTATCGGATTGAGTGAAGTTTTCGTGGGAAAGACACTAGCAAAGTGTGAACCAGTGAGAATCAGGTAGCTCATAAAGTGAAAACTGTGAGAATTAGGTAACTAGCAAGTGAAAACTGAGAGAATCAGGTAACTTGAAAACTGAGAGAATCAGGTAACTTGAAAACTGAGAGAATTACGCAACTAGCAAAGTGAAAACTGAGAGAATTACGCAACTAGCAAAGTGAAAACTGAGAGAATTACGCAACTAGCAAAGTGAAAACTGAGAGAATTACGCAACTAGCAAAGTGAAAACTGAGAGAATTACGCAACTAGCAAAGTGAAAACTGAGAGAATTACGCAACTAGCAAAGTGAAAACTGAGAGAATTACGCAACTAGCAAAGTGAAAACTGAGAGAATTACGCAACTAGCAAAGTGAAAACTGAGAGAATTACGCAACTAGCAAAGTGAAAACTGAGAGAATTACGCAACTAGCAAAGTGAAAACTGAGAGAATTACGCAACTAGCAAAGTGAAAACTGAGAGAATTACGCAACTAGCAAAGTGAAAACTGAGAGAATTACGCAACTAGCAAAGTGAAAACTGAGAGAATTACGCAACTAGCAAAGTGAAAACTGAGAGAATTACGCAACTAGCAAAGTGAAAACTGAGAGAATTACGCAACTAGCAAAGTGAAAACTGAGAGAATTACGCAACTAGCAAAGTGAAAACTGAGAGAATTACGCAACTAGCAAAGTGAAAACTAAGTGAAGTTGAAAAAGTGGTTAGATAGAGTGAAAAGGTAGACAATCCACTTAACTAGGACAGACATCAGGAAAATCAGAAGCCAGAATAGGCCAGCAGAGATTGAAGGATACTTTGAACAAGTGCTTAAAAGAGCTTCACAGTGAGGTTTTTGCGTGTTTATTTAGGTTCAAGAGATCCATTTTGGAGCTTATTGAGGTGAATAATTTGAGCAAGTTGTATTAAGCTTTGGTTAATCAGAGCCAGAACTTGATCAGAAAGCACAATTTAATTAGTGTCAGAACTGGATCAGAAAGCACAGTTTGACTAGAGCCAAATTTGCTACTTAAAGCCAGATCTTGACCAGAAAGCACACGGTTCTTCACAAATACACCGTCCAATGTCAGCTTCTCCTTCAGTGTCGTCGGCACTAACAGTATCGACAAGCAGCTCGTCAGCTTCGAGTTCACGCACAAACAGCTGCATTTACATCCACCACCACTGCAAGAACCCCAAGCCGTTGAACGTGGCTGATGCACACATCGTGTACGAGGGGAATGTGGCGGATACCAAGGACATCGCCCTACCGTTCAACGACGGCGACATCAACGAGATCTCGGTGGATATCGGGGGCTCTTTGGCCAAGCTGTGCTACGCCATACGTGACGAGTCGGGCCAGGGCGTGCGGTTCTGCTTTTTCAGCATAGAGACGGACCGGATCGACCAGTTTATAGCGGTGATAAAAGACGTGTTGGCCAAATACTACGGCCACAACCCAGCCAGTGGCGCAGTGAACGAGAACCTAGTGCTCATAGCCACGGGTGGCGGTGCGTACAAGTTCTACGACAAGTTGAGCACAAGTTTGCAGTGCAAAGTGCAGAAGGAGGACGAGATGCAGTGCCTCATCATAGGGCTCGACTTCTTCGTTACCGAGATCAGGCGCGAGGTGTTCTACTTCGACGAGTCCGCACACCGGTACATCGATGTGCAGGTTGCCATGAACGAGGACCCGGTCACGTGTCCGCCCATCGTCCAGGACCAATATCCGTACCTCTTGGTCAACATAGGCTCCGGCGTGTCCATGGTCAAGGTCACTGGGCCAGGTCCGGACAGCTTTGTGCGTGTGGGTGGCTCGTCGTTGGGCGGTGGAACACTCTGGGGCCTCCTTTCGATCCTCACTGACTGCAAAACGTTTGACGAGATGCTCGAGATGGCAGCGCACGGGAAGAACGAGAACGTGGACCTCCTGGTGGGCGATATCTACGGAAGATCGTACAACAACATCGGGCTAAAGGCCAGCCACATTGCTAGCAGCATGGGCAAGGTGTACAAGCAGGTTTTCGAGGACAAAGAGGGCTGCAACCAGGACAGAGCACACCGGTTATCGAAGTTCCATCAGGAGGACATCGCAAGGTCTCTCCTCTATGCCGTGTCCAACAACATCGGCCAGATCGCCTACCTGCAAGCGCAGCGTTACAATCTCAAGAAGATCTACTTTGCCGGCTCCTACATTCGCAACCACTACCAGACCATACGCACTCTAAGCTATGCTATCGATTTCTGGTCCCAGGGAACCAAGAAGGCCTACTTTCTTCGCCACGAGGGTTACTTGGGAAGCATGGGAGCTTTTCTCATGCGTCGGGCTGAGTAGCTGTCCCATATAAGTTAAGTGTGCGAGCTGTGCACACGAATGCTGGCTTTATTGCCAGTTGTAGAATGAAGTTATAATATAAACTAATGTGAGCAAATGCTGGCTTTCTGCCGGCTTTGTAGGATTGTAATGAAGATATGATGAAGTCATACGAACCAATTGATGTTGGCGATGATACTAGTCGGTATATCTTTCTAATAAATGTGGATCGACGCATCGTTGTGATCTCACGTTGAACTTTCTAGAATACCTGTATTCACTAGTATTGCAACCAATATTCTCTCTACGAATAAAATGCTTCATCTTGAAACACAACCATGTGATTTTCTGTTTGTTGCTGATATATAATCATCATAAAATGAATGGGTATCTAGCAACACAGACTGGTATGTGAATAAGTATACACACATTTATCACAAGCAACACTTATCGTTCATACCAGCGAGTGAGGCTATTCATTCAATTAAGGGCTTTTCTAATAAACCAATCAGTTCTGCTAATCATTAAATACCTGACAAGTTATAAAATAGCTTTACCATAGCAAAATAAGCCTCGAAATTGTAAAAATACTGATCTTTTTAGCCGAGTAGTCTAAGACTTACGTCTACTATTTCTTAACAGATTGTAGGCTGAAACCTTACCCGGCATTTTGAACGCCACAGCAATGAAACATGTCAAGAGTTTGCCGTACTCTACGATTATACAAATTAACTATGTAAATTATAGATATCAAAAGGAACGGACACAAACATATGTTAAGAATTACGAGCATATACGCTTTTCACATAATAACGATGATATGAACTCCTTGGAATTACTCCAATCAACTCTTTATATTGACCAACACTTTCTGATGTACTAAGCAGTGCTTTTAAGAGTAATTATAGCAATGAAATAATCTGCTCAGAACTTTGCTTATAATGCTCCTTTATAAGTAAGAGCATAAAAATCATTATATAGTTTACTTAATGCCACCTGCCAGTGAGATTTTTTTTCAGTCCCAAATAAAGCAGCCCAATCTGGAAAATGAACTACAACTTTACTTAATGCCACCTGCCAGTGAGATGTTTTTTCAGTCTCAAATAAACCAGCCCAATCTGGAAAATGAATCCCTACAAGTTGACTGGTAATATTTTTACTCGTTTAAGTCTATAAAGCAAACCAAATCAATCACTGCTAATTGCTCATAATTATTGGGAAAATCATAGTCATTGCTCCCCTGCAACGGAATAAGTCACACAAGTCCTTTTCATCAAAGTAGTCTAGAGTGTTTTAGACAGAAATGTCCAACTCTAAAAGAGCTTTTCTTTTATTACAAATACACACTTGAATTTATGCTAATTTACATATCCTTATTAATGATGCACATCTCCATTTTGCACACACAACCGAACCAGCAGTTTTCCGTAACGCCATCTCTTGAAAAGTACATTATCTAGAGCATAGATCAAAGCTTTAGATAAACTTCTCAAACCAACTCATCAAATCAATATCTTATCCCAATCCTTCAAATCAACTCATCAAATCAATATCTTATCTTGTTCCTTCAATCATTCACACACCCTTCGCCACCCCATTTCCCACTCTGCCCATCATTCGCACTAATCGTACAAGCAAACGGTACTTCAACTTAAGTTGCTCTCTCTCCTTCAGGTGTTCGTTGTCCTGTTTCGCTGGCTCCTGCTTCAATTCTTTCTCCAAACGGGCCACTTCCTCTTTCAACCGCCGCTGCTTTTCCTGCGCCTTTCGTTTCCGCTGTTCAATATCGACATCAGCTCTTTTGGCCTCCTCAAGCATCTCCTGCAATTGTTTTGTGTGCAATATTTCGTCGCTTCTCATCTTTTCAAGCTCTGAGCGCCCCTTCCCCACAAAAAGATCGCTGTTCGGCTCGTTTCCCGTATTCAAGCCAGCTATTACTTGCTCCTGAGCGCCCCTTCCCCACAAAAAGATCGGTGTTCGGCTCGTTTCCCGTACTCAAGCCAGCTATTACTTGCTCTAAATGGAGTTTCTCAGCCTCTAGCCTGTTGACCTCCTCTTCCATTCCCCTTGTCGTTTCATTCCGCTTTTTGCACTCCTTCACAAGAATACGTATCACTTTATCGGATTTGCCATCAAGCTGGGCATTGAGGGCTTCAATTTCCGATTGCTGTTTGTTGACCTGCCTCTCTAGTTCCTCGTTCTCTTTGCTTATCTGTAACATCTCGTCCTTTTTCAAGATACTCCCCTGATTCAAGTACCGAAAGAACTTCTCCTTGCTATCAAGCTCCAAAAACTGGTAGTTCAGCTTCTCCATGTAGCTCTTGTTCCTTTTAGTCAATTCTGAGAGACATTCTGGGTGATCCAGAAGCTTCTTTGCAATGCCTTTTTCATATATATTGAGGCCACTTTGGGACTCTAGATCTTTAACAAACTTCTTGTACGAATCCTCTGCCTGGAGAATTGGAAGGCCTTCATCCAGTGATGCCTGCATTTTTGTTGCTGGTATTTGACGAAGATGTAATGGAAGAGAGAAAGAGAAGGAAACAGAAGCATAAAAATTAGTGTGGAGCTGGAATAGATGTAAACACATCCACAGGATAAACAAAAAAAATGAAAAAAATTAAATAACATAAAAAAAAGATTGGAGATAAAACAAAATATGGAAATGTCAGGAAAGCGAAAAATCAGAGAGAGCTGGAAAGTATTCAGGAACCAGAAAAAAGTTTACGATTTCTAGAGACCTGATATATATATAAAGATAACATAGATTGAACCTACATCTTAAGCCACAAAATACACATTTGTCTCCTCCTTATCTACAGAACTACAATCCATCATGCGGGATGAAATCATAAAGCACATCCAGTCGGTGCTTCCATCGATCCCACTTCATCTAATATCGCAAGGTGCAGAGGCAATGATATTTTTAACCGATAAGCATCCATATCTACCCCAAGGCACATATCCTCGAGGGATTTCGGACAAAAGCAAGTACATAATCAAGTACCGGCCAAGAAAGCCATACAGACACCCGAAATTGGACCGTCAGATCACAGCTTCAAGGACATCTTCCGAGGCGAGACTTTTACATAAGCTTTTCCTTTTGGGGGTGAAAGCACCCAAGTTGGTGGCAATAGACGCCCCAAATGGACTCATATGGATGGAGTTTGTGGGATACGAGCTCCCTAATGGGAAATCCAGCTCGTTGAAGAACTGGTTGTGGCTTTTGGAGAAGAAATCCACCCGCAAAGACCAGGTGGCGCTTTCGGAGGAAGTGAAGAACTGCTTGCTGGGAATTGGGCGTTTAATTGGTGTGCTACATTTGAATGGAATTGTCCACGGTGATCTAACGTCTTCCAACATCGTTCTTGCAGATCAAGAAACACATAAACCCAGCCTTATAGATTTCGGGCTTTCTTCATATTCTGAGCTCCCAGAGGACCGGGCTGTCGACCTGTACGTTCTAGAACGTGCTCTCAAGTCGAC
>MDSB01000001.1:221250-252417 GCA_001754015.1 Brettanomyces anomalus
GTTATCTCTTTCAGGTTATCTCTTTCATAGTATTTCTTTCAGCTTATTTCTTTCGGAGCGTTCAGGTGAGTTTGGTCTCAACCACACTTCACAATACTCAATAACAGCTCCAGAACACATACTAACAGGTTTGTCGTGCAGTTCTTGACCAAGGTACAGGATTTGTGAAGATCGGCCGGGCAGGCCAGAACTTCCCCGACCACACATTCCCGTCGATTGTGGGTCGGCCAATCCTCCGGGCGGAGGAAAAGACGGGCGATGTGAAGATCAGGGACATCATGTGTGGAGATGAGGCGTCGAGCGTGAGGTCGTCGTTGCAAGTGTCATATCCAATGGAAAACGGTATCATCCGGAACTGGGAGGACATGGAACACTTGTGGGACTACGCGTTCTACGATAAGATGAAGATGGACACACATGGCCGGAAGATCTTGCTAACGGAGGCACCGTTGAATCCGTTGAAGAACCGTGAGAAGATGTGCGAGGTGATGTTTGAGAAGTACGGCTTTGGCGGAGTTTACGTTGCCATCCAGGCAGTTTTGGCGTTATACGCTCAGGGTTTGTCGTCGGGTGTCGTGATAGACTCTGGAGATGGTGTCACACACATTGTCCCCGTTTACGAGTCGGTCGTCTTGACGCACATGACCAAAAGAATCGACGTTGCCGGTAGAGATGTGACGAGAAACTTGATCAATCTTCTGCTCAGAAGAGGCTACGCGTTCAACAGAACGGCGGACTTTGAGACCGTCCGCCAGATCAAGGAGAAGGAATGCTACGTGTCGTACGACTTGGCGTTTGACGAGAAGTTAAGCAACGAGACAACGACTCTGGTGCGGAAGTTTGAGCTTCCCGACGGCCGGGTCATAAAGATCGGCTCGGAGCGGTTCGAGGCACCTGAGTGTCTCTTCCAGCCTTCGCTCGTCGATGTCGAACAGCCAGGCATTGGAGAGGCGCTCTTTAACGTGGTGCAAGGGTGCGAGGTGGACATCCGGTCCACCCTCTACAAGTCGATCGTGTTGAGCGGCGGTTCGTCCATGTATCCGGGCCTTCCATCGAGATTGGAGCGTGAACTCAAACAGCAATGGCTTGCCAAGGTTCTCCACGGTGATCCCGCACGGTTGCCGAAGTTCAAGGTGCGGATTGAGGACCCGCCTAGGAGGAAGTACATGGTTTTCATTGGAGGAGCTGTTTTGGCCAATATCATGGCTGATAAGGACCACATGTGGGTCACTAAGCAGGAGTGGGATGAGCAGGGTGCACGTGCGTTGTCGAAGTTCTCGCCGCAATGAGGGTATGGAGAAGATTAACAGTATGACAGTATTACATAGCGAGAGATAGCGAGAGATAACGAGAGAAAACACCTGCTGGAAGATTGTCTAGGGAATCAGCTAGGAGGAAGTATTAGTGTATGTTTAAGTAAGCGTACTTCAATGTCAATTAGGTATTACAGAGAAGGAGTGTACGATAGGAGACGGGTTTGGCGTGCTTGTCAAATGAGGCACTAGCATGTTTCCGTAGAAGTACGAGAGAAGAGGTTATTGTAGGGGTAATAGTATTTACTGTAGTACTTGCTGCAAATAAACTCACCACAATTATAGTACTGCCAATATTAGTAATTCTCAGGCGGCCAATGCACGCAATCTATCTACCAATAACAAGTAGCAGAAGCACACTCTGAAGCTGAAGCAGTTGAAGTTCAAGTGAAAATCGGCACTCAGGCTGGCAAGCGAGTCAAAACTGAAACACTTTTCCTCACTCCACTACCAACACCCAAATAAGCTACTACCTGTAGTACAATAACCAGTTATTCTCTATACGTATTACTAACGACCGAACCTGCCGGTGCCGTTTAGCGCCCAACACCACAAGCTCAGCCCAAAGCCTGACTATATATATATATGCTGTTACATGCTGTTGTACCGGTGACCAAATACCGGGTGAAAAGTGCAACAGTGCACAAGAAGACACCACGAAGTGATCCGGCCTTCCTTTCCCAAGCTTTGGCTTCACGTTTTTCTTGAGTGTGTGGTTCTGATCTCTCAGCGTCTTCTACCATCTCCTCCTTGGCTTTCTGCCGCCTCAACAGTACTCATTCACCCTCTTCCAGACGTTCTTTACCAGCAGCTCAATCTTCTTCTCCGACATGTCTGGATGGACGGCGCCGTATTTCACAGCATTTCGCACCAGATCGCCCATGAACCGCTCTGTAACCGTCTTCGGTGTGATGAACGGCATTTCCAGCAACTCGTCAGCAGTCGCGCGCTTTGCAGGATCTCGCCTCAAGCACTTCCGCATCGTGTCGATAGCAAGACAGTTCACAGGCGGTCCTCCATGGGGAGAGGTGCGTGGATAGGTGATCTGAAGCTGCAGATTCGTGATCGCCATGATTTTCTTTGTGCCCGGATACTGTGCATAGGGTGGCTTTCCGTAACACAGCTGGTAGATGATGCATCCACAGGACCAAATGTCAGCCGGTTTTCCCACTTTCCACACGTTTTCAGTCTCCACCAACGTCTCGGGAGCCATGTAGTTGGGCGTACCCATCTGGCACTCTCTGTAAACGTTGACTGTGTGGTCTGACACCGGGTTCGAGATGCCAAAGTCGATCAACTTCATCACTCCTCGCACGAAAACGAAGTTCGCCGGCTTTAAGTCAGAATGCACGACTCCGGCCCGGTGAACCGCACACACACACTTGATGATCTCCCGCGTGTGGTACCGCACAAACTCCAAGTCGAACGGTTTGCCCGAGTGACTTGCCATAACGTGGGCAAGATCGATTTCGCCAAACTCCATCACAAACATGAGCGATTTCGCGCTTGTGGCATAGTCCAGCAGCTTGACCACTCTTTCCTCGTTCTGCAACTTTTGCAAAAGACTCACTTCGCCTTTGAACTCGTCCACTGTGCTCTGCTCGTGCTCTTCAAGCCGCACCACTTTAATCGCGTAGCTGTGATGCCGACTAAAGCCACTTTTCTGCTCTCCATTGTACTTCGCCCGGTAAACTCTCGAGGACCCGCCTTTGCCGATCTGCTCGATTACTGCGAAGCTGTTTCCATTCACATTCAGCACGTTTCTCTTGCTTTCAGTCTCTGCTGGCTCTTTTTGCTTCAGTTTCTTGTCGCTTCCTCTGTTGTCTCTGTCTGAAACAGACCTCTGGCTCATTTCGGCAAGCATCTGCTGCTTTTGCCGTGCAAGCTCTTCCGCCAACACGGAGTTTCTTCTATATTTTATTGATGAATCTATTGGGCTTTTCACTATGCTTTTCACGGGGCTTTTTCCTGTGTTTTTCACTGTACTTTTCACTGAATCTCTTACAGAAATTCTTGCTGGACTCCTCACACCACCTGAAACCATTCCTTCGCCTTCTCGACAAACCCTGTCCATTTTTCCACTAAACTTTCCACTCACATCTTTCGCACTCCCCGTACTTCTTCTAGCACTCTTTTTATGCTTATCAGTCGAGAAATCCAACGATAAACCTCTCGGTTCGTTCTCTTTGTTGCTCTCCCAGATATTAAACGACATCCTCTTGATCTTCTCCTGTGATGCCGGCACAATATGGGCGCGTCTGGCCTGCTCTGGTGTTGCAAGTAGGTCCAAGTTGCGAGTTCCAAGTATATCCTGATTGGGATCCATCTTTGTAGGTGTTTTCTCAGGTTCCAGCTTGTACGGCGTCTCTCCCCGATCACTCCTTTTGACAATCGGTGAACAACCAGTTCTGATATGAACAGGAGTCCGCGTAGCAGTGAGAGGCCGTTTATTTCGTGTTCCACTTCTGTTTGCCATCCGGGAGTCTGATTCTGCGATCTTCAGCGTTTCTGACACTCTTCTGGCGGCACCTAGTCGCAATCTTGGCATCAGTCTTGAATGTCGTCTGCTTATTCGGCCCCTATCTATGCGTAATTTTTCCTGTTGCCCTCCTTCAGGTCGACTTATACTGTTATTATTGCTGTATCCATTTACAGTCTTGAAACGAGACATTTTCCCATCTATAATTCCTGCTTCCGCATCTTTTCCTGCTCCTATGCTTCCTCCCGCGAATAATTCACCTCCTGATGCACCGGTTCCATTCCCTAATGGCATCTTTAAACCTTTGCTTGCCGCATTGCTATCATTAACGTCTAGTTTTTCCAGTAGTGACATGGCGTACGTACTGAGAGCCGGTGGACCCGGCTCGTCATCCGAATCGTCCTCAAATGCCTCATACCCTAAACCTGGCCTTCTCCTCGTTACAGTGGACTGGGCCACTTGCAATCCGGGACCCGTGACTGTGTCAATGTGAGAATTATGTGGTGTCAGTCTTTTATTCGTTTCAATGTCCAAAGATGTAGCTGAGGATGTCAGCGTGGGCAGGATGTTTGTCTTTTCCGATACTAGTGATCCACTCGTCTGATGTGTAATGCTGTGAATGCGAAACGGCGACTTGTTTCTCTGAAACTCGGCCATTTGATACTGTTTATAACCTTCTGAAGTAAACAACCAGCAGTCATGAACTCAAGCAGTAAACACCGAATCTGTGAGCTTATAGATCCGTAAATTTTGTGATATGAGCACTGCGTGACCTGCACAAAACGTATGTGAACGCTTTCAATATAAATATGACCAATGTTCTTGAATTGGAAAAGAACAATGTGATGTCTAATGTTTCAGGTCAGTTACCTGTAGAAAATACTGCGACACGCTCTAGTGGTAAACACAAAAAAAATAAATTAAAATTAAAAAAAAAAATGCGACACTGACAATTTCAATACGGCTATATTTGGTATGTGACGGATTAAGCGCCAGACTGGATCGAAAATATGAAAATACAAGATGTACAAGTGCAACATAAAAAATGGCATAAGCAACAAAATTAACTGTCTTAAAAGAGCAAGATAGCAGCAGACAGCCACTACCAGTTCTCTGTTTACTCGTTCATGGATTCCCTGTAAACATGAATGGGGCTATTTAGAGTATCACGTGACAACCAGAATTATTGCGACAAGTAATATAATAATACGGAATATGCAAGTTTATACTGAAATAGAGTAACGTAGTCTAACCTGGGTAGGCAAATTTGTTAGAAGATTCTAATTGTGACGATCAAATTGTATTTATATGTTAGAAGTGATGTATATAAAGAGATAACACTATCAAAACAGAAAGTTATAGCATATACAACCAAGATTACTTTACTCAAGTTCGTTCCAGAAAGTGAATGAAATGAACATTGGCGAGTTCAATATATCAGGGCTCGCGTTATTTGCTTCGTAATATGCGATTATCGATAGAATGGCATTTGCTTCAAATGGATATCTACAATTACCAATGTACAATTAGTAAAATAATAGCTGTTTGCTTGAAATGGATATCCACAATCATCAATAATAGCTGTAAAGAGATTCCGAAACACGCACATCTCTAACAAGCAGCAGATTACAATACAACACCATCCAGGATATACGATGGAATTACTATAGAAATGTAATGTTCTTATAGAGAAAGAAGGTATTAGATAAAGAAGTTCATGAAAATAATTTACAATAGAATGAAGACCAGAGAAAACGATATAAGCTTTGCCATGGCCATCCTCAGCTTATAACCTCCAGGTAATTACTTGGACACATGCCGATATCACCTTGAGCATTCTTTCCCTGCCACCAGTTGCCTGTCGTGTCTTTAACTTTGAAGACTTCACCCTTTTTGAACGAGAGCTCGTTGATATCGTCCGGGTTAGCCGAGTAGTCGTACAAGCCTCTGACCAAGATTGGGTAGTCCGAATCAGGAACGATGGACTTGTGGCCGCTGCTGCTTGCAACTCCACTTTTAGCGTGCTCAGAAACACCAGTGGCTGTGTTTTCGCCACCATCAAAGGACGAGGACCGTTTAGAAGAGCCGTTTTCAGACTCCGATAGATCGTCCTGGGCTGGGTTCTCGAACCCTGAGAGCTCATGCGAGTAAGGCTCATTCTCAAATGGATTCTGGCCGTCTTTACCAGGCGAGTAAACGTCGTTACGGGCACCTGGATTTCCGGCCGGACGGGCCGAAAGCCTCCTGGACTGAAGCACGATGTTTTCCCCACCGCCAAAGGAGTCCAAAAGCTGGATGATCGGAGAAGTTGGGTCGGATCCAAAGTAGAATAGCCACAGAAGATTGATAATACAGCATAAGATGAATCCTGCACTGGCAGCGGCAGTGGAAGACCACGAGTAATAGATCAAGTTGTTCGTGGAGTTCGAGTTGTAGATGAAGGCTATGGCTATGCTGCAGTTAAGGAACATTCTGTGCTGATGGAAGGCACTCGTGAGATATAACACCATCACAAATATAAGAAGGAGGAGCTGGAAAACCAAACCCCACCATGCGAATTTCGGATAGTAACTATTCAAATCCGACGCTTCCGCTATGGAACCCGCAAAAGCGATGATCCAGAATATCACTGCCAACACGTATGTGCTGATTCCGAACATGCTCGTTGTCCTAAATGCTGAGAGCCGTACCATGATGTATTATAATTAAGCTTTTCTTGTATGCGCCGACTGCGATTTTTTCGTTCCTTTAAGAAGTGACAGCCCACCTTGATTCCAGTAAAATAAAGCTCCGCCTGTGCAGATCTTTTGCTCTTGGATATAATAGAGTAAAGCACAAAAGAAGAAACAACCTACAGAAGAGAAAAGAAGCAAAAAGAGGAGGAAGTTAAAATTACTATAGGGTCCTTCTGATCTCATGTGGTCGTACTTATTTTTACTTATTTTTTTTATTTTTATTTTTTTTTTGCTTTACTGCATCGCATTTATCAGGCACCCCCTTCTCCTTCTTGCCTCTTCCATCTATTTTTTCCTCCTTTTTCCTAATACATATAATTTTCAACACTGGTTCCCTCCTATTTTTGTTAGCCAAACGCGCCTCATTTCGCTTAATTCGTATCTTTGCAATCTCAGATTATTGCTTGGCCCCAGGCTTCTTGCCATTAAGGCAGGCTTTGAGCCCGTCTTCAGAGCACATTGCCGAATAATGCCTCAGCCTGCCACATATCGACTTTATTTCGAAAGAAAATATGCCAAGTACTTAGCTCAGCCAACATAAATCCTCGTACAGCAATTTCCGCACAAACACACCCGTACCTTTGCAGCTCGTTGGGTAGGCGCGCTTTTATGCGCAGAAAAAATATAATACCTTTATGAAACGCGTGAGCAATGTGACGACAAAAAATGTCAGAAGTTTGAGTTCGATTTGATCGACGCATGCGTGAGTACGTCGATCGACTGGTCGAACGCAGACTTTTTTTTGTGCTCGTTTTTGCTCTTTTTATTTTATCTTAATTTTTTTCTACTCACCTTTTTTACTACTCACTTTTTTTTTTTCACTTACTGCAGAAAAAGTGAATCACTCAGTTTAAGCGGCTAGCGTTGGTACTGAGTTAACAGATTTACCATCAAGAATGAAGCCACATTTCCCATTACTTCTAATTGCAGGAATGCTAATTGCAGAGATGCTAATTGCAGGAATGCTGTTATTGTATATACTCCAAGAGGATGGAAATTGGATGTAGAACCCGACTTTCTGAGTGGTAATATCATGATATTTGTTTTGCAGCTCAGAGAGCATTTAGAAAAAGATTAAAATTGAAAACTAAAAGTAGGCTCAGTTCATAGAGGCAGCTGATATTCACACATATTTACATTAAAAGACAGAAGTGGCGCACTAAGCGGGATCCTGGTAGCCGGACATTATCAGCAAGGGAGATCTTGTGCTTATTCCCAACTTATTGGCACAAATTCAACATAGTACCAGATCACATTAAGCAGAAGTTGTTGATAATTCAAGTGTAGTAAATTTTAGTTTTCAGAATTCCCGGATCAGCGTTCTGCGGATCGTAATAGGAAGTTGGAAAAATATCGAGATAGATCAAGAAATTTCACACAGATCTGGCAGTTGAAGACAGACAGATAGCCGCTAAGAAATGCCGATAGACTTGGTGGGGTAACACAGAATTGCCGACAATAGAGTTGAGATAAGTAAGAAGTTAGCAAAAGCGGAAACTTGTACCAGATGTCCCAAACGGGTAAGTGAAAATTTTAGCGCGATAAAAAACAGGTCATCGCAAGAAATAACGAGGCAATTGTAAGCGCCAAAAATGTACTATAATTAAAATTTTCAGTATTAGCACTGGGTAATGAGTCAGAAAGTCTGGAGTGGCAAGACCAGCCGGCAGTAATCACAAGGTGAGCAAGTTAGAAAGAGAAAGAAAAGAGTGAAACGAGGAAAACAGAATGTGAGAAAAATGAGGTTGACAACGAAAGTACAATAGCAAGAGGTAAAAGACCGAGCGAAAGCAGGGAATAAGAGGAAATAAAGGGGAAAAAAAAGAGGGAGGAGATGAATGAGCGGCTAACTAAGCATGGAAAGAGAAATCGATGCGAGGCGGTAAAACAGGAAACTGTGTAGAGAAGACCCAAAGAGCAAAGCCTAGGTAATAGGAAAGAAGAAAGAAAGGCAGGAACAAGCAAAGGCTGACGCCATACAAAGGAACCGTAAATCGCACCTGAAAGAGAGACGAAGCGCGAGCATCACCGGACAAAGTTAAAAGCGGTGTAAAAGTTGGGTTGGGTAAAAGAAGATCACAGACATATAAAAAACAGGCTACTGAATGCCGCTGTCCGGACAGAGACCCCCGTACAATTAAGAAGCTGTGGGTTATGGATGTGACGGAGTGCTCCGGAATCTCAGTAAAATCCTCGAGGAGCGAAAAGTCGGTTCGAAGTTCATTGTGTGAATGATATTTCAGTCCGAGACACAAGCGAACAATGCATGAATTCAAACGGGGTGAAAAAAAGAATGGAACTGAGGTTGACCTGGAAATGTGGAAATGTGGAAATGAAGATATGAAAAGGAGATGAAAAGAGATGGAAAGGAGATATGAACAGAGAGAGCAGTATGAACGGCATGTATGAACGGCATGTATGAACAGCATAAGGAATATACTGAAATGCTAGCCGCCTAAATTGAAGAGAATGTAGGTCTCGATTGGCCGAAAAGCATAGCCTCAATAGACTGAAAAATAGCGCTAAACAGTAAAGAAGAATAAAAAAGATGGGTGGGGTGTGGCTGAGATGATCCAAACCGCATGAAAAGTAAGGCGACAAAAAGAACTGCATCTGGCAGTGGACCAAGTGTCGGCAGACCAGGGCATAGTTTGGATAGACGGGAAAAAATTTAAAGGATAATTGATAGTCGAAGACAATAACTAAAGTCCTCGAAATTATCAAGTTGACTCTGACTGATTTCGGAGCCAGGCATAACGAACTCCGAAAAATCTCAACCAATGAAATTTGCAATGCTTTTTTTGATGGATGCCAGCAAGTGGGAAACAATGCAAATTGGCACAACAAACAACGAGGAAAAGGTCAGTGAAACAGGTGAGAACGGAAAAAATGTGCTAAACACACCGGCCTCAAATGAACAGGTCAGGCATAAGTGAATATTTCAATGGTTACCGTTCAAAGGGCAGAAAAGAAATCTGGCTGCGTTTGCTGGAATATCCTCGGAGTTCCTCTGAATCATTTTTTCAGGAAACAAAAATGCCCACGATCTGGATTCGCTGTTTTCAGCAGTGCCCCACTGTGCAAATTGGCAACCCTGCTGAATGGGGCAATGACTGAATGCGGAAGGAGGGAAACCAGGTGCCTTACGATTTTGGGAATCTGGCTTTCGGTGGGAACAGGACAGGACAAGTATAAATATCAGTGCCGTTCTCCCTGTTCCCCACTATTTGCAAACCTTCTCTATTCATGACTGTTACTTAAGGCTTTTTGTTTCCACTGCTGTTCTTCCTCTCTTTTCCTTCTTTTCTTCTTTCTCTCCCTTTTCCTTTCTTCTTTTCTTCCTTCTTTCTCCTCTCCCTGTAACGATTTCCACCCAGTACTTTTGTATTCAAGCGGAAGCATTCATAGCCAAGCAGACCATACGCTGTATTACATAACAAACTAGACAAGCAGAACACATTGCACACTTAGATTTGAGCTGCTTTGTACACCCCATTGTTCAGTTAGAGAGACTATTATTTTAGCACGCTTGTGTCGCGAATCCTGGTCAGTTAGAAAACCCCCAAAGTACAAAAAAACTACAAAAAAAATAATAATGGCTTCCATTGCAAACAAGCTTACCACGCACAACAACTTCAGTGCCACATCCTTTGAGAACGTCGAGGCCTCAGAGTTGCAGAGCTCCGGCTACAAGTCAACCGCCTTTGCCGGAAAACAGGAGCAGATCGCCAAGGTGAGCGATGAGTTGGACAAGTCCGGATTGATCCCAGAGTCGCTCATCGAGCACGAGACCGACTGGTTCTACAACCACTTGGGCATTGACGACACCTTCTTCTCTGCCGTCTCAGTGAAGGACATTGCCTGCGATATCCTCGGTCTTTACTCGGCCAAGGTTGATGCCTTTGCCCGTGGAAACGGGGCCTCCAGCGCCGAGGGTACCAACTTCAGCTACAAGAAGATCGACGAGGACCACTCAGCCTTCTTTGCCTCTGGACCTGCTGCTGCCCAGTTTGACATCGAGATTGACGAGAAATTCCTTGATGCAAAGGACACCAAGGAGAACTTCAGGGTTGAGTCTTTTGTCTCAAGCTTGCCGAACAGAACAAAGCTCCAGTGCAGTTTCGTCTACAAGTGTGTCTTCCCAGCTGCCGGTGCAGAAAATGGCACAATCGAGTCAATCAGTGATGTCGTGTTCGCCAAGACGGCCTCACCACACACCAAAGCCCTCTACAAGGAGGTTTTGGATGAGCTAAAGACCACAGACGGCGCAGTTGTGAAGCATTACGCCATTGCCGCCAACGGGGAGCAGCGTATTGTGATTGGCTACCCAAGAGGCACCTCTCCACACTACAACTCTGCCCTCGCAGCCCTTGCCAAGTACTACGGCGTTAACTTGAAGAGAAAGTACGTTGAGAACTTCGCCAACGGTTCCACGGTGGTGACTTTGTACATCGAGCATTCCGAAAAATACTCACCAGACACCATCATCTACCAGATCACCAGAGAGGCCTCGTTGTTGTACTGCATTCCAAACAACTCCTTCCACGAGAAGTTTGTTTCGGGCGAAATGTCGGCTCAGGAGTGCATCTTTGCCCACTGCGGAGCTGTCTTCGTCACTCACTTCCTTAACAGGCTTGGTCCTGAGTACAGCGAGCTCAAGAAGACGCTCAAGGGCTCAACAGCCGACGTAGAGCTCCTTGCACGGTTGAAAGAGAGACTCACCTCGGAGACTTACAGCCCAGAGTACATCGAGGAGTGTTTCGAGCAGAACATCGATGTGGTTAGAAGGCTCTACAAGCTCTTCATGGACACCCACTACACGACTTCGTCGCTCGAGAAGACGTTGTCGTACAAGCGGGCCTCGGAGGTGGAGTCGATCGACTCAGAAGAGCAGTTCGATCAGTTGATAGCCGACAGATGCGCCACCAACAAGAGCCACGCACTCGTGTTGAAGGCCTTCTACACTTTCACCAAGAGTGTGCTGAAGACGAACTTTTTCGTTACATCCAAGTTGGCCATCTCCTTCAGGTTGCGGCCAACATTCTTGCCAAAGGAGGAGTATCCAAACACTCCATTTGGCATGTTCTTTGTCGTTGGATCCGACTTCAGAGGTTTCCACGTGAGATTCAGAGACATTGCCAGAGGAGGAATCCGTATTGTGAAGTCAGCCTCCTCGGATGCTTATGCCAAAAACAGAAGAACAATGTTTGACGAAAATTACGGATTGGCAAGCACACAGCAGAGAAAGAACAAGGACATTCCTGAGGGAGGATGTAAAGGTGTGATTTTGCTCAATCCAGGAAGCGCCCAGAAGAAGGTGAAAGAGTGCTTCGAGAAGTACATAGACGCAATTTTGGACTTGTTGATCAAGGATCCAAGCAAGGAGAAGATCGTGGACTTGTACGGACAGCCAGAGATGTTGTTCATGGGTCCAGACGAAAATACCGCCGACCTTGTTGACTGGGCCACTTTGCACGCCAAGAAGAGAGGCTCGAAGCTTGGCTTCCCATGGAAGGCCTTCTTCACAGGAAAGTCTCCAGAATTGGGTGGAATTCCTCACGACAAGTACGGAATGACTACGTTGAGTGTCAGAGAATACATCACGGGCACCTACAAGAAGCTTGGAATCACCGATTGGTCCAAGATCAACAAGTTGCAGATGGCAGGAGGTGACGGAGACTTGGGATCTAACGAGATCAAGTTCTCTGGAGAGGAAAAATACGTTGGATTGGTTGACGGATACGGTGTGATTGTTGACGAGGACGGAATCGACAAGAAGGAGTTATTGAGATTGGCAGAGGCCAGATTGGGAAATAATGCGTTTGACAAGTCGAAGCTCGGCCCTAAGGGATACGCCATCATGATTGACGAGAACAACGTCAAGATTCCAAGCGGAAAGGTGATTAAGAACGGATTGTTGTTCAGAAACAACTTCCACTTGATGATCCCAGAGGTTTACCCAAGAAAGGACTTCGTGAACTTGTTTGTCCCATGCGGTGGAAGACCAGCCGCCATTAATGCAAACAACGTCCATCTTCTATTGGACGAGAAGACCGGCAAGTCGATCATTCCAATCATCGTCGAGGGTGCCAACTTGTTCATCACCCAGCCTGCAAAGATCATTCTCGAGAAGGCAGGAGCCGTGGTGTTCAAGGATGCCTCAACCAACAAGGGAGGTGTGACATCTTCATCCATGGAGGTGTTGGCAGCCTTGTCTTTGGACGATGAGCAGTTCAAGAACAACATGTGCTTGGACAGTAAGACAGGCGAGCTTCCAGCATTCTACAAGACGTACGTTAAGCAGGATGAGGCCAATATTGTGGAGAAGGCTAAGTTGGAGTTCAACCTCTTGTGGAAGTTGAAGCAGGAGACTGGAAAGACCTTCAGTGAGTTGAGTGACACGCTTTCTGTTGCCATCAACACGTTGGCCGACCAGTTGAGAGAGTCAGACGAGTTGTGGAAGCAGGACACCAAGTTCAGAAACGAGGTTATTGCTGCTGCCGTTCCTCCAATCTTATTGCAGACTGTTGGAATTGACAACTTGGTCAAGCGGATTCCTCAGGCCTACTTGAAGGCCATGTTTGCCACGAAATTGGCAGGTGAGTTTGTGTACAACAGAGGCGTTGAACCAAACCCAGCCACCTTCTTGCAGTTCATTTCTGACATGAAGGTCAAGTATGCCGAGAATTAGGTATAGGAGAACGTGTTGGTTGCTTTGTTTATAAAAATATGATATCTGTGCTTTAAGGAGTTTGGAGTGAATGTAGTGAGTAAGATGTGATACTTGGGCCTTATTAAGGCGTTGATAACTGAGACCTAACTGTTAGGTATTGATCGAAGCTGCTCTGTTTGCTCTTACAATTGATCCTTATTACGAGAACATGAGGTGATAATCTTAGGTCGAATGTGACGAGAAATCTGGATTTAAAAGAGCAAATATTATAACTGTAAATGGTTTTACGAGGAAAGAATATAACGGTGTAATAATATAAATATTGGATATATTATGAGCTGTTTATTGTAGTTTAAGCTTTAGACTGCTATGTTCAAGTTGTAATTAACAGCTATAAAGCACAACTTGATAATTCTTAAGGTGCCATCACTCGCGATCAATACAAATGTAAACTAAATGATTGTGATTTTGTCGCTATAAAGCACAACTTGATAATTCTTAGGGTGCCATCACTTGCGATCAATACAAATGTAAACTAAAGGCTTGTGATTTTGTTGCATACTTTTTTGTGGTATTCAGATCTGGCGTCTATAGATGAGAATCTACTTTTCATACCAGGCCACTTTATAATATCTTGGGTTTTAACTTGATGAAAGAAGAGAAGAATAGCTGAAGATTCAAGCATGAACACACTGGCAATAAGATATGCCGAAATGTACACCAAAAAAGACACACGGGAAATAATGTACCTATAAAGATACACCGACGGTAATGTATACTTATAGTAAGATACACACGCATAAAGTACACCTGCAAAAATATATAGCTTAGCCAAAGATTGTATATCATTCTTTGCTTGAAATGTAGTTGTATAGCATATTGTGATATGTAGAAACGTCGACAGCTGTGCTTGTAGCTCTTATTGCTCGCTAATAACTCAGAAGTACTGCTTACATTTCTAATAGACGTGCTTGTAACCACGTTAATTGTTCTTATAGCGGTAGGATACGCTTCTTATATTGATGGAATCTATGTGAAATTTCAAAGCAGCATTAAGAACCATTAGAATACCGACTGTGATCAAGAATTACATCATATGTCACACGTTTCATCATATATCAGACATATATATCAACAGTTCCATCATATATCAGGCATATATATCAGGCACTTATATCCATATCACCGTCTTATAACAAGCATTCCATCCCATATAAAGACTCAGACAACATCCAAGATATATGTGCTTAGGAGACTGAAGCAGATGCATAAAACGATCACAGTTTTCCATCTTTCCCCACTTCCTTCATCTTCTCCTTCTCCATCTGAATATCCACCCGCCTCTCGGCCTCTGCATCAATCATGTTTTGCTGAAATATCTTCTCACTTATGCTATCGGCTAGCCAAGCAACAGCAAACGTGCTTCCCCATATATAGAGCTTCCACTTTAAAGGAAGCCTGGTGTAGCGCTGATACAGGGATGGCTTTGTCTGGATGCCTGGGGCTTTTTTCTTTTGAGCGGCCTTATGTGGCTGGTTCATTTTTACTTGATGCATTTGTGTGAAGAGAAAAGAACTAAGGAATGCTAGAAGTGAGCAGAAAGCGAGGAAGTGGTGAATTTTTCATCAGGAAAATTGTGGGGTAGAAAATGAGTGATGATAGATAGTAGATAGTAAATAGTAGATAGTAGATAGTAGATAGTAGATAGTAGATAGTAGCTATTAGATAGATAATGGATGGATATTAGTAATAGATTATTGTTTATTGGAGTCTCAATTTTACTTGCATACAGCAAAATTTGAACCAATCATGTTCATTACATACTTGGCTATTTTCTAAGCTAAGGCTTCTCACCTATAATTTCCAAGTGTATGTCTAAAAAGACTGCTATTTGAAGTGAACTACTACAAGTGATCTACTTGAAAATGAACCAAATCAAGTAATACTTGAAGCAAACCATTTCAGATTTGTTCATTTCAAGTGATTGCTTCAAACAACTTCTATTGATTATTTTAACTAACGTTTTCTTTTGAATGTAATCACCTAGTCAAGTGTTAAGCTCTCCACAAGCACAATCAGCAATAATAGATTTATGAAGCCAAAATGACAGGGGATGATAAAGACATCAAATGGTGAAACCGTATGATCGAAACGTAACAAAAAAGTGACCAAGTGATAAGGAAGTAAAGTATGAAATGTTACTACACCCAAAGCCAGCTATCTCATGTAGTACAGTCGTATTACTCTATTACCTATGTAAACTTAGGCATACTAACCTAACCTACTTCAATAACTCACCAGCCTCATCATCAGACACTCCTCTCAGATCATCTCCATTGGAAGTATTAAATAATCGTTCTCTCTCCTCCTCGGCCGTGTCAAAGGCAGACTGGTTGTCTTCTGCGTACGAATTGCCGAAGTTCTGGACATTGGATTGGCTTTCGGCGGTTAACTGAGTGCTATTCTCACCCTCCGGATGCACGTCATTTGCACTCTTAGCAGCTGGGGTTTGCAAATCTCCCGAGCCGGCCTCGGACAAGTCGACACTACGCTGGAAATGCGAGTTGTGGTCAAAGTCAGAGTCCTCCTCGTCCGGGTTGATGATCTCGAACTCGTACTCATCTCTCTGCCGGGCTCTGCCGGGCTTTTTGCGGCATTTGAGCATCCACATGCAGACCGCAAAACCGATGAGGAGAAGTGCAAGGAAGTAGATGTCGACGTGGTCTTTGGGGAGGAGATGCGACTGGGCCTCTGAGTTGTCGTGCGTGGACGATGATGGCATAGAAGAGGCCAATAAAGCAGTTGTTGAAGAGGCAGAAGGAAGAGTTGAGGAGGTAGGAGTTGCTGATGAAATTGCTGAAACAGTTGCTGGGCCACTTTGCGAAATGGCGGACACAGCCGAGTCCAAGTCCTCCTCACTATAATCCCTGTCCATATCAAACTTGGTTGCCCTGCTGGGATCAATGCACTCGCCAAACAGGCGAAGCTGCCAGCCATGGAACGCGACCTTCTGCTTATCCGGCTCTGTGTTGATCACCTGGATGGTCCACGTGCCAGCGGGCTTCTCGCCCCAGTGGGCCACCGAGGAGAACGTCCAGTTATTGAACCCCGATTCGTCGTTGTCGTGCGGCCTTTGCTGGGCCAACCGCGACACGATCCCGTGGGGCGACACCAGCCGTATGTACACCGCTCCCCGTTTGGATGCTGAAATGTCCACCGTCACCGTGATCTGCTCGACGTGGTCCAAATTCGCCCGCCCGATTTCCCCGTCTGCCACGTCGTACGCCGAGGAATAGATCACGGAGCCGTCGGGCCAGGGCTGGGCATCACCAGACGGGCTGCTCTGCTGGGTGGAGGTAACGAGGGGGGCAGTCCCATCATCGGTACCCTCACCAGTTCCGTCATCAGTAGCATCACCAGCCCCGTCCTCGCCCCCCGAGCCAAGATGCAGGTACGGCGTGTAGTACCAGGCCTGCGGCTTGAGCAGCTGGTAGTCGGTGCGTGCCATGTGGACGATCTTGGCCGCGTCTAGCTTGCCCCACCCGTAGGTGTAGGAGTACTTGCGGCCGGGAATGGCCGATTCGTGCCAGTCGGGGTCGTCCGCGTGCACCTGGACAGCCGCCAGCACGGTCAACTGCTGCACGTCCCGCCACGTGAGGGCAGGGTTAGCCTCGAGCACAAGGGCGTAGAGCCCCGCGGCAAGCGGAGCTGCCGCACTAGTGCCACCATGCCGTGCAGAGCACCCCTCCTTGAAGTCGGTCGTCGCGATATGCTCGCCTGAGCCCGACGAGTACGTACTCACCATCACTGCCGCACACGACTCCGCGTACCCCGGGTGGAGCCCGCGGTGGTCTATGGCGGTCACCGTGATCGAATAGATGCTATTTGTGTAGCCATCGAAATTGCAGCTGTCCTTGTGCAACGCTCCGTTGCCACTGGCGAACACGTACAACGCGCCCTTGCCGCCACGGCCCTCCTGCACGCCCTTCAAGATTGCCTCGCGTACGATCTTGTCGGGCACGTCCATCGCACGGCCGTTGTCCGGGGGGCCCCACGAGCAGGAGTAAATATCGTTGACGTCGAGGGCGTGCACCATGGCAGCGGCCTCGTCCTCCGCGGTGAGACTGCCCGAGAGGATCCGCACGCCGGACACCTTGGAGCCGTAGGCGACGCCCACGCCGCAGAAGCCATTACCCAGCGTGGCGGCAATCTCGCCCGCACACCGCGTACCGTGGTAGTCATCCTGGAGCCGTGGACGGGGCAACGCGGTGTTGTCGTTGTAGTCCCAGGAGCCCTCGGCACAGAACGTGCCCTCGAGGTCCGGGTTCTCGAAGTCGAGCCCGTCGTCAATGATCGCCGTCACCACGCCCTTCCCCGTGATGTTCTGCCTCCACACGGGCAACACGTCCACGTCCTCGCCAGGGAACTCCGAGTTCACGATGTGCCACTGATGCGAGAACTGCGGGTCGTCGATCCCAAACTCGGCCCGTGCTTTTTCAATGACTAGCTGTGATGAGTCTGTCACTTTCCTGGGAAAGTGGGCTTTAACCTGAGAGTTTCTATGCTGTGTGGATTTGTTCTTAGTGGATTTCTCTGTATTTCTGATTCGCTTTTTCCCATTCCCTATCTCCTTCATTTCATGTGCTTTGAATACATTTGTTCTTTTCCTTTTTTTGCTATCTAGGTTATTATTTTGAATATCACTTTCTTCTTCTTCTTCTTCTTTCCTTTCAATATCACTTTCTTCCTCTTCTTCTTCTTTCTCTCCACTTCCTTCTTCATTCTCCTCACTTTCTTCCTCCCAGTATTCCTCTGGAACAGGCGCCCTTCTTTCCAACTTCTTCTCAGGTAGCATGTAAACAGCCCTGAGCGTTTTCTGGCCGTCTCTTTTCTCCAACCTCCCCTCCTTTGCCATTCTTCTCAGAAGAGACACCTCCTCGTGCTGCTTGGGAAGCGAAAACACATGATACTTGCCCACAGCTCGGTCCAGATACTCATATTTCCAGCTTGGATGCTCTTTTCGGACCTCCTCTATGCTGGTGTCTGCCTCCACCATAAAGTACTCCCTTTTCTGAAAGTCTCTGCTTGGAACTGTATATTTTTTCATTGGTGGTAACTGTGATGGCTGTACGGACTGTACGTATTGTAATAGCTGTAATAACTGTATTGCTATGATATCCTTTCAAACTGGCTGCAAAGTGGTTGTAATAGCAGTGTAATGTAACAGCAAATTAGTTGTAATAGCGTGCAATGTAGTTGAAACTAGCCTATGGTGACAAAATAACTGTAATGCAACTATAATCGAGCTGTAAAGTAACTGTGATATACCTGTAATTGGCTCTGGTTGCTGTAATGGGAGATATAGCTCTATAACAATATTTCTCTCCCCCACTAATAATACTATGATATGTGTTCACCAGTTGATTTCAGTAAACAACGTTATTCTGCACTAATGCTTCTTTGTAATATCAATATTCCGTGGTCTGATATCCGGCACTTCTATTAAACTGTGATCTTTAATTAGTACCTCTCATAAACTCTGATTTTTGATTAGTACCTCTCATAAACTATGATCTATAACCAAATGAACTTCTAAAAATTAAATTCCAGACCAAATTCTTGATCTCTATTGTTGCTATTTACGTACTTCGAACCTCAACTCCGCCAACAAGAACTGGTTGCCGATTATATCGCATTGCTTTAAATACCAATGAGTGGTTATAAGACAGATGTACATATACTCAAAGCCTCACTACATTCTCGTGAAAAAAATAAAGAAATAAAATAAGAAAAAAATAAGAATACAAATAAAACTGAAACTAAAACTAAAAAAAAGCTACCCGCGTCAATTATCTGAAACATACAAGAAAAGCGAAGGGGAAAAATGATTAATAAGGTAAGCTGCTAGGGATTGCGGAATAAAGCCGGAGTGGCTTGATTGGGGTAGCAGCGCCAAGATTAGGCCAGGATTGGATTTTTGGCAGTACTGTGAAAAATGAAAACAAAAAGGAGGTACATTTGCTTAAATGATTCAATAGACGTAGTTAAATAAATCCTTATTGAGAGATATGTGTTTAATGGCTGTTTTGATAGTTGTTTAGTAGATGTGTAGTAGGTGTTTAGTAGGTGTTCAATAACTGTTTACTGTATATTCTTTAAATATTTGACTAGCATGTCCAGAGATTAAACCAATAAAGAAGCAATTTTGGTGATTTCATTTTGCTTACCTATTGTATTGCTTGCAAAATAATTCTATGATATTCCTGCCGTATTACAGTTTGAATATTCGGCAGTGGTTTCTTATTGGTGATTCTTTTATTTTAATGGTTTTGCTTTTTTAATATTCTTTCACAGTTGGTACTTTTTCACTGTTCGACAGTATAGATAGCTGTATTCCCCCAATATTGGATGTATGAGGCCAATATCTTCCAGTAGATATCGTTATCCAGTTGTATGACTGGTTTTACCGCTGCTTTTAGTACTATTGTACAGCATAACGGGTGGAAAATGTGTAAAAGTGCAAAAGTAAAAGTGCCAAAAAAATGGAGACAACACCCAAGCTTGCTTATTATAGCATCGAGCGAGGTTTTCTCGGGTTAAAATAAGGCGGTGCAGCTTCTCGATACAGAAGCCATTCAGTGCAGTTACGAGTGAAGCGTTATTGAGTTCTATAACATAGCATTGAGCTTTATTATTTGGTAGTACAATAATGTTCAGCTATAGTTCACTTACTTTGAGCTCTACTAGCTATAATTTGAACTCTATAGTTTTATTGGCATAAGATAACTACTCCAGTTTATGTACTATTTACTTTATTGGCACCATTGAATCGCATAGCTGTACTAATTAAACTAGTTTGATCAACTTTGTTAAGCTTACAAACTCTGATAACTCTTATGCTTCACTACATAATTGTCCACTCTATTTCATTTACCGTTTTCATTATTCAATTCATTTGCCATTTCCATTACTTACAATATTAAGCAGTTTAACTACTAACTATTTACGCTCACTGCGATTCTTTCTACATTTACTACTTCATCACTCCATTTACTCTACTTCACATAATTACGCTTCAGTATCTTGTATATCAGTCTTTCTGTGTTAAAAAATCCTGCTAATCCTGCTCTATTTAACTACCTATGCTCAAGCCAAAGCTCCCATCGGATCGTATGGTGGCAAGTGGATCACGTGCTCGTCCTCGAGAAGAGGAACAAGCTCCGGAATGTCGGCCTTCTCCACGACCACCTGGTAAACGTACTCGTTGAAGTAGTCCTGGGTCATTGTGTAGTAACCATCGTGGCCGGACTTGTCGGACCAACTGTTCTCGACCCGGTAACGAACCGGCTTGCCATCCTCGTCCAAATGCACACCGGTGATCAACATGGCGTGTGTCATGAGCGAGTCTCCGTAGAGAACACGCGAGGCCTTGTCAAGCGACCTCTGGTCGTAGCCGATGAGCTTGTAATCCCACAAGTCGATGTCCATCACTCCGCGCTTCGTGTCCATGAATTTAGGCGTGTCTGTGCCGAAGAAAACCGGTTTGTTCTGCTTGATTCTGTTCACCACAGCCTGCGAAAGAACGCTCGTGTCCATGTTCAAATACGAGACGGGACTGGCGCCAAAAACGTTGTTCAACCGGTCGATCTGAATCACCCGCTTGTAAGGATTTCTAGGGTCGTTCAACAACGAGATGTACTCAGAAGTGTTGAAGTCCACGTGCTCGGAAACAAAGCTCTTTGGTGTGGCCTTGATGCTGTGGAATTTCTTGTCCTTGTCGTAGAAATCCCATGTGAACTCCCCGTCGGGCTTTGGTGGCTCGCCCAAGAAGATGCACATCAACCTGTAGATGTCGTGCTGCATCTGGAGCTTGTCGGCATCGATCGACTCGCCCTTGTTGAGCTTGTCACGCAAAGTCTTGGCGTACGACCGCAATTTCGACGTGATGAACTTGTCCATGACCATCGACTTGGTGGCGTTGAATGCATCTGGGTACACATCATATGGAACAAGGCCATATTTGTCAACGATGTGTGTCATCATGGTGAATTGACCGCCATCGCCAATTGGATCCGACAAGAAGTACTGCACCAATCTCGAGTTGATGTCCATCTTGTACGTGTCGACGATCTGCTCCAAGAAGTAGTTTGCCTTCTCCAACTTGTCGTAGAAGAACAGGTATGCTGGGCTCAACCGGCACTCCTTCATGTTGTACTTGTTCATCACCTTCAACCGTAGAAGGTTGGTAGATGCAAACAACCAGCACCTTCCAGAGCGCTTCTGGTCCGTCACTGGTGCTCCCTCCGGGTCAACCTTGTTGTTGAACACGTGGGAGTCTGCGACCTCCCTTGCCCTGTTGATCAAAAGCTCGTTCATGTTGCCATGCTGGAAAACAGAGCCTGCCAAACGACCCACCTGGTCATCCTGGTACTCCTTTGACCACTTTGTGATGCTATCTAAGCTGATCTTGTCTGCTGTGTGTGCCATTCTTAGTAATGTCTTGGTGAAATGCATCGAAAAGACTTAAAAATTTACAGTTTAAGAGGAAGAAAGTGGTGCCCATTGGGGTAGAAGATGCACAAATCTATCGGTTTTTTTTATCGTGCGTTCATGGAACCACAAACGTGCAGAGGCAAAAATCTCGCTGTGCGATAATGACAAAAATATTGACAAAAATGATGTATTAATCGAAATAATAATGGAAATAATAATGGAAATATTAACACCCGTGAGAGCACTGGCCGTAAAATCAGGACGGAAACATTCAATGCAGAGAGCACAGCCGGGGAAAAGGCACTATCCAGCAAGCTAAGCTGGCTTATCTTGGAAATACATCATCGTTCGAAAAGCACAAATTCCACTATTGGGCAGGCGTTTTGGCTTCATCGAGATAGCCTTGGCCAACAGCGAACTTGCCAGAACGGCTCTATAAGGCACGCTCAGCCCAACCAACCGCTTGGCATGGAAACTCTATCGGGTCTAAATAACGTCTATCATGACCAGGACCAGGCAAGTTATTATTATTCTTATTTTTTCTCCCGATCGCGGGGCTGATTACGGCATGGTGTATTGTTCTCCAGATGCCGCGTACAGGGATGGAGAGACAGAAAAAAGATTAGCGAAAACTTGAAATTTTTCATGGAGTTGATCGCTTGGGTGGCCGTTTGTGGGCAGGGCTGGGGAAATGAGATAGACGCGTCAATCGGCTTGGGATTAATGGTATTACAGCAAATGCTGTGGTAGACGAGAAGAGGGAATGCTTGGATGTTGTGAGGATAGGATGGTGAGAGTGAGCGGAGGGTAACTGTGAATGGAATGGGCTGGAATGGAATGGGCTGGAATGGTTTAGCCTGTGATGTCTTAAGGGAAGAATATAGTAGACTGAATATCATATCAGACGAAGTGTTGGATTCGTAGACATAGTGGTGACTGAAAAGTATGCACATGTCTGGTGGCTCAAATTTGGACCAGATAATTGTCATTAGATTGACACTGATTGTCATAAAAAGTATGCACATGTCTGGTGGCTCAAGTCTGGACCAGATAATTGTCATTAAATTGACACTGATTGTCATATAATTGATAATAACTGTTATATTAATATAAATACTCACGAAACTGATAGAAATGCTATCAAATCAATCTTTCTATCAATAAACTAATGATCAATCAAGTATACACAGTCAAACTCTGCTGTTATCCAAATGCTCAAATCTATATTCAGCAAAATGTACTTCTAAAGTCAAACTCTGCTGTTATCCAAATGCTCTAAGCTATATTCAGCAAAATGTACTTCTAAGCCAATTTCACTTCATGATGTTTACAATCTATGGCTAATGACCATTCATACTTGAATGGTCCAAATCTCTCATCGCATTTATGCCCTCCACTGCTAATCATTATCTAGGAAATAATAATGTCTGTACCTGTAGAAATCTGGCTCAAGCATTAATGCTGTTTCATCTTCTTGACATAGTTCCTGGCTTATTTCATATAAGCGCATATTATATGTGAGTATTATATTTCCTTCGTTTCATATACAGCACTTTAATTATCAAGATAGCCCTTATCCCTCTGTATAGTTGTCATATTACCTTTCTGGTTTGTGCTTTCTCTGGTTGCTTCTTTTTTATAATGAAATCCTCTAGCCTCCTCAGACCCTATTTAAAAGTGGCATCGCAACAGTTCAAATAAACACCAAGTCCCAGAAATATTTATGTATTAGTAGGGTTTCATCTTTCTAGTTCTTTCAGCATAAATACTGCCACAATAGCTACCGCTTTATATGCTACAGAATGAAAAAGCTTGCTGAATAAACTTATTGTACACAATATTCACAAATCATGTATGAACATATACTAACATATACTCATATGATGTACATATTCGATACACCATATAATCTACATACAATTTATGTTTCACATTACTTTTACCTTAGTTTTTTTCTTTGTTGCGACTTGTTGCAGTTAAGTTCGATTGAATGTAGCTATGATCTTAATGAAAATGGCTATTCTTCTGTAAAAGTGTCTATACTTATGGCTAGTTTTGCTATATGGTTCCATAGTTATGACTAAACCTCAGGAAACATGGCTATGACATGAGCTTTGGTATATATGTACTTAATTATGGAAATTACTCCTTTCCGAACAGAATTCAGCATTCAGCAGTCAGCTGTGGTTGAATCTAAACTTGAAAAGCAGACAAAAAATATGTAGCGATTTTCATATTGGTTGCAATTATACATAGTATATGAACAGTGATGTACGTTCTGAAGCTTCAGGAAATTTATACCATCAATCATATTCTAGTTACATAGGTCTTACTTAAGTGGTTAGATATGTTTTAAATATTAGTAGGCATATTACATCTTGCTTTCTTTTTTTTATATTGATCATACTAACGTTAGGGTTAGCATTCAGTAGTACTTTCATAGCTTTGATTATTAAATTGTTTATCTCACTGGTTCAAGACCTTAGAGGAACATTCAGATTGACGTAGGCTCATACCGAAATACTAATAAAGGTAAGAGATCTGGTGCAGTACTACACACCAAAGATTTTCATTTATCACATTGAGAATAGAAACAGACTGATAAAGACATATTTACATTGAATAGAGTAGATTGTATTTATAAGGATAATGTCAGTATTTCATGGAAGTTTCAAGCAAGAGATTGCAGTTTTATTGGGTACCTACAATCTTAAAGCTATGAAGTTACTAGAGGCCATAAAATATTGCTTATAATATAGTATCGGCTTTTAGGGTATTGAATAGCTTTTTAAGTAGTACTGCTTTTTTAAGTATTGTATCGCTTTCTTATGCCGCATTTGGGAGCTGCACAAACACTGAATTTAGCCGGAAAATGCAGACTGTAGATCTAAAATTCAGTCTAACTTACAAGCTACTGTGATCCAATAGTATCTAGTATATCTTATTGTCGATTAATTTAGAAGTAAGATTAGAAATAAAAGCATAAAGCCATCAATCGCTAATAAGTTATGCCAGGCCGTTTCAGCCCAGCAACAGTAAACATAGTTATGAAGCATAATTCAGAAACGCAGCAAGCATACGGAAATACACCAAGAAGAACGCATCAAGAGACTGGTATGAATCAACAGACACAATGCAACACAAAGCCAGTGTTCACAAATCTCAACCAGACATGGATGATTGCACAGACCTGGATGAACTTGATTCTGCAAGCGAACTTTGTGATCCCATGCGTTCCTTGAGACGCTTCTCCTTCAACTTGAGCTGCATAGCCTTCTTCTCCAACTCGGCAGCCCTCTTGGCAAGACTCAAGGCAGATCTGCGCTCCAACTCCTCGAGCTTCTGCTGTTTTGTCAACAGATTCTGGTGCCTCAACATGTACGGAACGGTCTCGCTAATCTTACGGAGTCTCCGTGTGTCCACAAGGACGTTTTCCTTGCCGTTTTCAGCACCAGGAGTGCCCGAGCCCGCATCCGTGTGTCCACAAGGACGTTTTCCTTACCGTTTTCAGCACCAGGAGTGCCTGAGCCCGCGTCAGAAGATCCAACGGATGGACTGTTGGCTCCAGTCTTGCCGGCAGCCACGGACTCTTCGTCTGTGGTCATGGATTTCAACTCCTGGTCGTCTCCCAAGCTGTAACCGGAGGAGGTCTTCATCCTGAGCAACTCTGGCATCTTGGCACTGCCCTTGTCTGGGTGAAGCATGTTTGAGCTCTTCTCGTGGCTGGCTTTCTTGCGCTGACTCTTCGAGCTGCTCTTGCTGTCGGCAGCATCCTCGAGACTTTCTCCGTCCGCTTCACCGTCTTTGCTCTTCTTCTTTCCTGCTCCAAGCTTCTGCATCGACTTCGAGTTGGCAATGGCCGCCAAGTTCGACATCGAAGGAGCATCATCGCCCGCTGCAAGACTGGCACCTGTTGCATCACGTGGGAAGTCATTCTTGAGGCCAGAAACGGCAGACAAACGCTCGGTACGGTAGTTCTCGTACAAAAAGTCGTGGGTGATGTCTTTGAAGTCCTGGAGATGCGATCCCAACACCGTCGACCGCAGAACGGCGAAGTCTGAGAGATCGGGATCGTTTATATCGACCTGTCCCCATGGATAATTCCGGACACGTGTCTGAGAGCCGTCTTTCAAAGTCACAACGTCGTCGGATGTGACAATTGCAAACGGCTGGAGATGCTGTAGGTAATGGGCCTCCTCGACAACCTCGGGCTCATCCTCTTCCTCATCACAGGTAAACCGGAACACTGGGATGTGCAACCGCTCGATATCCTCGTTGATCCGGCGTTTGAAGTTGATCAACTCTGTTTTGGTGAATGAGTCCGCCCTGGAAACCACAGGAAGCACGTTCACGTACTTCGACATCCGCTTCATGGCCAAAACATCCAACTCCCTGAGCCCGTGGCCAGTGGCCGGCAAGAAGTACAGGCACGCGTGAACTCTCGTGTCCTGAAATCTCGGGTTACGTCTCACTTTCGTCTCCTCGGCAAGGGTCATGTCGAATTGCTGCTCCAGGTAGTTGCATATCTCGTTCACGCAGATGGTGTTGTCCATGTTCTCGCCGAATCCCGGCGTGTCGACCACTTTCAAGAACAACTTCGAGTCGTCCTCATCGACAATCTGCACCTCAGTCTCAGTGATTGCGATTCCGGGCTCTTTATTCGCAGTTTCCGGGTCAAAAGTCCGCCTGGCCTCCGCTGCGTTCTCAATCACCCCACTTACGTTGGTGAATGTCACCGTCTTTGGAGTAGTGAACGCATCTTCAGCATCTTCATCACTATTACTCGCAGCTTTTTGGTACCTGTGTGGAATGATGCTTTTACCCACCAACGAGTTCACAAACGTCGTTTTCCCTGTTCCCGATGGCCCGCAAACCATCAGGGTGAACCGCATTCCTCTCTTCAGCTCACGCTGTCGTTTGAGAAGCGAAGGCGAGACTCTGAATGCCATTTTGTGCTCTTTTGATATTGCTGTTTACTCTGCTGTGGAAAAATCTATATGAATGTTGTCGTACCTGGTACCTTCGAATATTAAGAAAATGCTCGGTATCAAGTCAAACTCGTGCTTTCTGTTTCTAGAGCAATTCTAGATATCCTGTGTAATCTGCGAAACCAATTCAGCTCACTTGATGCTGGAGATATAAACCTGAAAATATTACTGAATTCAACCAATGGAATTATTACTGAAACAAGTGTTCCTATTTGATGCCACCAAATATTTCCCAACGGTGCAGTCAGTGAAAAGCGACAATGTCTCACGAATATGCAGTCGAAAAGTACCTGATAAAGCGTTGCAAACAACAAAACTCTACCAAATTACACATCCAATTATACGTAAGCCTGATATAGTGGTACTCGAGATCGATCGCATCGACTATTTTAAAACGTCCAAAAATAAATAAAATGGCACTAAAATTTTGGAGAAAGAAAATATTGCCAAGTCAACACTTCGCGAAATTCCGTTTTGAGCCCCCTCTGGATCATTTTTCCAAAAAATTCCAGATGCTTTCTTTTTTCCTGGGACACATACGCGGTTATTGCGAGATTGAGGGAAAATATAAAAACAAGAAAAATGAAAAATAGGAGAGAAATACAAGGTAAGAAATAAAGGGTAAGAAATAAAAGGAAAGAGTGAAATAGAGTAAAAGAAAGAGCAGAATGTAAGAAATAGAAAGAGAAATGAAGAGTATGGAATAAAGAGAAATGAAAAATATGGAATAAGAAATGGATCCACTTTCGCCAGACCTCCAGCGACGCGTCGCTTGGGTTTTATTTTCACTTTATTTTTCTTAATTTTTTTTTTTTTCGGCTACTACATGAATCACGCACAAGATGATGCTGATGCATCCATCCATTCAGCAAAAAAAGAGCATCCTATCCCGAAAAGTATAAAAGGCGGCAGGATTTCCCTACACATTATTTGTGCCTTTTAACACTTTTTGCGCACAGCTTTTTTCTTGTCTTACTTTGCCTTCAGTCTCAATTACCAGCGATAGCATCTATTCTTCTGGGCAATAAGATTACAAGGTGAATCAGTAATACTTTACCTACTTTAGTGAAATATAATCCAATCCTTCCGGACTTTGCTGCCTTATTTTTCACACACACAGACACACACAAACACAGACGTTCACGCTTTTTTTCATAACCAAAAATGCCATTCAGTGTACTACAGGCAGCGAAGGCAGCAGCATTGGACAAGGAGCTCATGTCCACTTGTGGATACTCAATTGATCAGCTAATGGAACTCGCCGGATTGTCAGTGGCCCAGTCTGTCTACAAGAGTTATCCCCCAAAATCACACCCCAACTGTGTTGTGTTGTGTGGACCAGGAAATAACGGAGGTGACGGCTTGGTGGCAGCCAGACATCTCAAGCTTTTTGGATACAAACAGCTGAAGGTGTACTACCCAAGGCCATCGAAGAAGCCTCTTTTCTTGAACTTGGAGAAGCAATTGGCACAGTTCAAGATCGACGTGATCTCAAAAGACGACGATGAGTTTTCTGAGCTCAACCGAGAGTTGAAGCACAGCGACATTGTCATCGATGCACTGTTTGGGTTCTCGTTCCATCCTCCAATGAGAGCCCCATTTGACGGGGTTGTGGCTCGGATGTTGAAAGCCCAATTGGAAGAGGGCAAAAAAGTGGTTGCAGTGGATATTCCGTCGGGATGGGACGTGAACGAAGGCCCAAGCAATGTGCAGATTGCGAAGTACCAGCCGGATGTGCTCGTTTCGTTGACAGCTCCAAAGCCGGCAGCCTTGAAGTTGAAGAAGGAGGCCAGGCATTTCTGGGGCGGCCGGTTTATTTCCAAGGACATAGCAGAGAGATGGGGCATTGAGATTCCAGATTACCCGGGAGTTGATCAGACGGTTGAGGTTGATAGCCAGTGAGGAGGTGAAAAAGGTGGGAAGAGAGAATAAGGAAGAGAGAATAAGGAAGAGAGAATAAGGAAGAGAGAATAAGGAAGAGAGAATAAGGAAGAGAGAATAGGGAAGAGAGAATAAGGAAGAGAGAGCAGTAGGAAGGGGCAAAAGGTACTTTCAGAAAAGAGTACCTTATTTTTTGCAATTCTTGTGGCGAGTCTTCGATATTGGAATCGCCGAGAAATCAAACTTTAACGAACTATATAATGAAACGAGTGATATGATATGGACTTGATGAGAAAGTTGTGAGAGGTGAACGATATGATTGGTGGGTAGATTAGAGGGTAGTCTACCGGTTAGTAGCAGATACTAGTAAATTTGCAGTGGAATATATGTTGCAGTGAAATTGGACTAAAGTGGAGTAAATTGCAATTTTACTAGCAGTATAATTGCAGTAAAGTGGAATAGATTGCAGTAAATTCGAATAGATTGCAATTTTGACGAACGGTATAATTTGCAGTAAACTGAGTAAGTTGAAATATAAATTGAAGCAAGCCGCAGTTTTATCTACAGTATAAATTGCAGTAGGTTGCAGTATATATCAGTAAATCCAAATTGCAGATTTATTTACAGTTTAATTTGGGTCCTACACTTGAAACCAGATCTAAACCAGATCAGGATTATCATTAGAAACTGAAATAATGTATGAGTAATATTAACATGTCAAAAAAAGATGGATGAAGATGAAGAGATGCTCAGCAGAAAGAGACAGCAAACAAACAAACAAACAAAAACTAGTGCACAAGTGAAATATTGTACAATATGATGAAGTGTAATAGAAATGTAAAAGAGCTTGACAGAGTGGAAGAATACAACAGAAAGGAGATCAGAGAAAGAATTGAAGGTATGATGAGCAAGATCATGTAGGGGTGAAAGATTGGGAAAAGAAATGAGAGAGAAAGTGGTGAGAAAGGAGGGAGAAAGTAATGAGAAATAGTGAGAAAGTAACATCAGTCAAAGATAGAGAACACCAAAAGCCTGAAATGATCGAAATAAACAGCTGATCACAAAGAATTTGCAATAATGAAACAATAACAATTAACAAACAAGCCAAAAGAGAAATCTTCCAGAGTGGAGACAAGCGCTGATGCTGGTTATTGCCTTGCCGGAATATCGAGTAGTGGAAAGCAAAACTGACAGGCAAAACGAGAAAAGCGTGGGCAAGCTGGGAAGAGATGAACGCATATCAAGAAGCAGTAAGAAAAAAGAGTGGCATGCAAGGAAACGCAGGGCGGAAGGGACGAAAGAAAGATGGGGAGGTGAGGTAAAAAAGAAAGAGGGTGTATTGGATAAAATGAAAGAAAATGAAGGTGTGGGGAAAAGATGAAGACGTTGGTTGCAAGTGAAGTGATGGGCTGAAAATGAAGGCGTTGTCTAGTGGTGAAGTAGAGGCATAGTGTAAGACGAGACCAAAGTAGCAGCAAAGAGTGGGATAAAAACAGCAAGGAAAGAACCAATGGAGCAAATGAAGCAAATGAAGCAAATGAGGAAATTCTGAAGTGATCTTAAAGAACTCCTGAAGAACTCCTGAAGAAATCTTAAAATGATCCTAAAGTAATTCTGAAGAAATCCTGAAGAAATCCTAAAGTAATTCTGAAGAAATCCTGAAGAAATCCTAAAGTAATTCTGAAGAAATCCTGAAGAAATCCTAAAGTAATTCTGAAGAAATCCTGAAGAAATCCTAAAGTAATTCTGAAGAAATCCTGAAGAAATCCTAAAGTAATTCTGAAGAAATCCTGAAGAAATCCTAAAGTAATTCTGAAGAAATCCTGAAGAAATCCTAAAGTAATTCTGAAGAAATCCTGAAGAAATCCTAAAGTAATTCTGAAGAAATCCTGAAGAAATCCTAAAGTAATTCTGAAGAAATCCTGAAGAAATCCTAAAGTAATTCTGAAGAAATCCTGAAGAAATCCTAAAGTAATTCTGAAGAAATCCTGAAGAAATCCTAAAGTAATTCTGAAGAAATCCTGAAGAAATCCTAAAGTAATTCTGAAGAAATCCTGAAGAAATCCTAAAGTAATTCTGAAGAAATCCTGAAGAAATCCTAAAGTAATTCTGAAGAAATCCTGAAGAAATCCTAAAGTAATTCTGAAGAAATCCTGAAGAAATCCTAAAGTAATTCTGAAGTGATTCTAGTGATTCAATTGATTCAAGTGATTCCCAAAGAAAATTTGAAGCTCCCCATGCTAATTCTAAGACTTTGCCTTTTAGCTGATTGCAGGTGCTGATTGCAGGCCACGTGAAAACCGCGGGATCCATATTCCTACTCTTCTGAAACCCGCAATCCACCTTCTCACTCATTCATCCCACGCTGCCCTCACTTCCCCCGCGGATACGAGTACTGGCCGTAGTTGCCCCCCGAGAAACTCGAGTAGCTGCTAGCGCCGGCGCTGCTCCTGAACTGGTTGTTGCCTGCGCTGGTTCGCCTGCCGGACCCTGGCCCGCGCACCCCGAGGGGATTCTTGCTGAAGCTGAGGCGGATGCCGCCCTTTGCGTTGCTGCCCGAGCGCGGAAGCGTGCGCCCGTACAGCTCCGCTAGCGCCCTGGTGGC
>MDSB01000001.1:261797-272340 GCA_001754015.1 Brettanomyces anomalus
TTTTTTTTTAGGCTGTTATGCTATTTCAAAGAACGCGTTGGCTTTTTGATTTCCAGAGTTTATGGCACAAACTACTGCACAGGATCATGATTCAATTTGCTCAAACCAGTTGCTGTGATATCAATACTTGGTGCAAGCATATCAAGCGATTTAAGCATACATTTTCGCCAGATCAACACAAGCGAATTGACTTATTTGCTTGTTTACATAATCGGGCCACCTGTTACACCGTGGCTTTTACAGTTGGAATTCGCTCTTCAAGTTTAATCTGCTAACAAAAGCAGCAAGGGATCAACGATCAACAGTTTAAAGGCGTTCAATTTTTAGTTCCAGCCACTAGAGATCAATGAACATAACGCATTTTGGCCCTTTCTAAATTCTTACCTTCTTCAGCATTACTAACATACCCACCCCCAAAAGATTCATTTATCAGCCGGTCAATGCGGTAACCAGATTGGAGCAGCATTCTGGGAAAATATTTGTAACGAGCACGGCCTAGATGCACAGGGAAATTATCATGGCACGTCAGAACTTCAGAAATCTAGGCTTAACGTTTATTTCAACGAGGCCTCTTCGGGAAAATATGTTCCAAGAGCAGTCTTAGTTGATCTAGAGCCAGGTACGATTGATTCCGTGAAATCTTCGAAGTACGGCAACTTGTTCAGGCCTGACAACATGATTTATGGGCAATCGTCGGCCGGAAATGTGTGGGCCAAGGGCCATTACACAGAGGGTGCGGAGTTGGTCGACTCAGTGATGGATGTCATTAGAAGAGAGGCCGAGGGATGCGACTCCCTCCAAGGCTTCCAGATTGCACACTCCTTGGGTGGAGGTACCGGTTCTGGTATGGGAACGTTGTTGATCTCCAAGATCAGAGAGGAGTTCCCAGACAGAATGATGGCCACTTTCAGTGTCCTGCCTTCTCCCAAAGTGTCTGACACAGTCGTGGAGCCTTACAACGCCACACTTTCGATCCACCAGTTGGTGGAGAACTCGGACGAGACGTTTTGCATCGATAACGAGGCACTTTACAACATTTGCGTGAATACCTTGAAGCTCCCACAGCCTTCTTACGATGACCTTAACCGTCTCGTGTCCGCAGTGATGTCGGGAGTGACGACGTCGCTCCGTTTCCCTGGCCAACTCAACTCGGATCTCCGTAAGTTGGCTGTCAACTTGGTCCCATTCCCTCGTCTTCACTTCTTCATGGTTGGCTATGCGCCTTTGACGTCCACCGGATCGCAGTCCTTCCGTTCTTTGACCGTTCCCGAATTGACCCAGCAGTTGTTTGACTCGAAGAACATGATGGCAGCCGCCGATCCTCGCAAGGGAAGATACTTGACGGCGGCAGCATTTTTCCGTGGTAAAGTCTCCGTCAAGGAGGTCGAGGACGAAATGCACAAGGTCCAGACCAAGAACGCCGACTACTTCGTCGACTGGATACCTAACAACGTTCAGTCGGCCGTCTGCTCGGTGCCACCTGTCGGCTTGGACATGGCCGCCACGTTTATCGGCAACTCCACATCGATCCAACAGCTCTTCAGGCGTGTTGGCGACCAGTTCAGCGCCATGTTCAGGAGAAAGGCATTCTTGCACTGGTACACATCCGAGGGAATGGACGAGATGGAGTTCGTGGAAGCCGAGTCCAACATGCAGGACTTGGTCAACGAGTACCAGCAGTACCAGGACGTTGGAGATGAAGATGATGAAGGTGAGCCCGATGCTGAGGCTGGCGGCGAGTATGCAGACGAGGCTCCAATGGACGATGAGCAGCCTGTTGAGCCTGAGCCTGAGGCTGAGCCGGCCTCTGCCGCTGCTGCTTGAGGTGCCTTGAGGCACCATTTGCGATTTCCATCATTTCCTTTCCGTCCAGCGATACCATCTCTTTTTGTTGTATATTTTTATTCTTTTCATTTTTATTATTTTTATCTTCAATTTCATTTTCTCTTTCTTTTTGTTCTGCCCCCTTCTTGCTCCGCCTGCCGGTTGTGCCAATCTAACGGCCAAAACGTGCCTTTCAGCATGCTTTAATGGGCATTAGCACTGCTTGCTTTGCTTTGCTTCCTGCCTACTTCACTCCTTTGCTTTGTTTCAGTCTTCTACTTTAGTTTTATTCTACCTTATTTCGTTTTTATGCTTTATTTTCTTTACTCAGCTTTGAGTTTGTCTTCTACTGGGAGCATCTCTTCTGCCTCTTTTCCCTCCTTATTTTGTTGATTCATAGCAATTCATATACCCGATTCTAATATACTTGTAGACCTGATGCAGTGTCACTGCAACTGCTTCGTTTTATTGGCTAGCTGATATGGTCACGTGACTATAACTACTTTTTGATTTAGGAAAGGCAGCTGACGATCGATCCTTCAGGCATTTATGATATTGTGGTGTGGTTTATCTGAGCCAAGAGCTATTTTCAAAATGATCTTTTTGGGGATATTCTGAAATATATCTATTGAGTTCTTGATCGTAATGGTGAGTGTATTTTTATTTTATTTTTTGGGGCAAGTAATTATTTATCTTTCTTTCGGTATCGCTCATACACATACACATATTTTATTTATTTTTTTATTTTTTTTTAGAATTTCAATATCTAATCACCAAGCATCTGTAGAATTTCAACAAATCACCAATTGAACAGCTAAAACAAAGTGATAAACACATCAATTGCACCATGTTTTGGCCTACAGAGCTCACAAGCATTCAGGTGTTGCCTGAATTGCCTGACCTTAAGTCGATATATGACAGAAAAAAGCCCCAAAGCCAAGAAGCATCGGAATCCATTGAGTATCGGCCTTCACCAGAAAAAGATCCTATAATTGGCAGTGTGACGCAGCCAATATACACGCAGAGCTATCGATCGCACTTTCTGAAGACGGGACTTCATCTTCCGCACGCAATCTTGACCTACCGAGGCCTTTATTTGTACGATTCACGAACCGGTTCACCAATTTCTGCACATATTCGTTCAGACAGCTCGGTGGCCAAGTACGGATCGAACGTGAAGGTCAGAGTGTCGCCATGCGGGCGTGTGTTTGCAGTGCAGACGTCCGGAAATGTGGCTTTGATCTACACGATCCGGACAGACTTGTCGGACCATGAATTGCTCACCATTTTCAACTCAGATGGCTTTGTGCTTCAGAACGGCTTCCCGTTGCCAAGATACACAGTCGGAAGGCGAAAGGAGGCGTACGAGGACTCGGGTTCGAACATGGATGACGGAGCTGCAAACGGGTTCGTGCAATCTTTGCTTAAGGCCTTCAAGCCGAGCACTGAGAACGAAAACCCTGTGTTTGACTTTGGATTACGACTCCGGCTGATTCTAAACGTTCAAAGCCGGCTTACTGACTTCTCTTTCCTTTCAAGCTCGCACCTCATTTTGGTGAACAAATCTCCCACGGCTTTTCAGTTGGTCCCACTCGGAAAGGACAGCAAAATCACGTATCTTCTTGCTGAAAACCTTAAGTGGTATCCACTGGAAGACAGAGATGCCGACATAATAGACTTCCACTACAATAGCGACATGAACTGCTTTTGCTGGGTCAACTCGCTTGGAAAGTGCTGGCTGGGTCAAGTGTCAGAGTCCAGCGACGTCACACTTCTGGTGCCAGAGTCTCTATCTGGCACATGCGTGTATTCTGGCCCCGAGAAGGCCATTTTGAGCCTCATTTCAAGCTCTAAAAGTCTTGCCTATGTTGGCTTGCACGACGGAAAGCTATTGATCTACAAAATAGGGCAGCAGGGCTCGCCAAAGCTGTTGAAGACGATCGGAAAACCTCTGAATGCCGGCCAGCTACAACATTTCACACTTTCCCCAGACGAAAACACGTTGGTGGTTCAATACGCAGACGGGTGGACCATCTACTCGTTCTTGGGCAATCTCAACTTTTCAACGTTCGAGTTCGACCCGCTATTGATCTCAAGTGCGAGCGATATCCGCTTCATCGATTACCAGAACATTTTGCTCACGCATACTGATAGGATCCTCCGTCTCAAACTCACTGGGCTTAACTTCATGTCGGATCTTTCGTCTCTCACGATTAGCAGACCTATCATGGCGTCGAATGATATTGTGCGTGTTTTGTGTGCATCCGACAAGCCAACTACGGCTAGGAAACAGAAAAGGCAGCCCGAGGAAGAAACTCTTTACAACGAATCCAGGTTTGCCGATCTGTGGCTGTTGCAGTGTTTACCGGTTTCGTTCACTCAGAGAAACTCGCAGGTCCGGGCTTCGTGTGCCAATAGCACAGGCAGCTATTTGTGCGTTGTTGGCGAGAAAGATGTGGTTGTATTTGATTGCCGGCTGCACTTGTGGAAATTTATTGACTGGAAGCAGGAAGATATTCTCGACCAGACGTTCTCTGGAAGATGCCATACATTCTACTCGTGTCTTTGGTACCGCGACTACCTAATATTATCTTCTCGGGATGATGCCCACATTTCTGATGCCTACGAGGATCCAGCTTCCGATCCCGCAGTTTACATTTTTCCGCCTACCTGCTTAAAGCCTGACACAGAGTTTAAGCTTGAATCCGCCATATGGAGCTTCAAGTTGCCACTGAACGAGGAATCTCCACACTCCAACGTCGTTTCGGTGGATCTCGACGCTTCTGAAGCCGTTCTTGTAGTGATAACAGACCAGCTGTCCATTTACACGTGGAAACTTCATGAAAAAAGTGCAGGAACTGCGCCCGACGTGGGAGGAACGCTCGTGCTTGAGAAGAGTTGCTTGTATCAGCTCAAGCAGACATTCAAAGACTTTGGCGATGTCCCCTCCAACGTCAGAAACGTGCTTCTTGTCAACAAGTCGGACCTTCTCATACTTGCCGGAACGTCACTTTTCCTGGTGGCAAGACAGGCTGGTGTGGCACAGTTGAGCAAGTACCACACTTCGCTGGTCAGCAACCAGGTGGAGTACGTGCAGAAGTTGGACGATCGGACTATCCTCGTGTTTGACGGCTCTCAAATGCTTCATTACCGTATTCTTGCAGATGATAAGTTGGGCCCAGGCATCGTGCTCGGAGCCCCAGTGATTGTGAGCATTGGAAACGAGGTCGAAGTGCAGAAGTCTGGGGCATGTGCTGTTGAAACCTCTTCAGTTGTGCCATATCCACTCACAACGCAACCATCGGAAAGCACTGTGTACGGAGTGGAAGTCGAGTGCTATTCAGATGCAAAGACCAGGCTTGTGCCAACGAGGAAAAACTACTTGGACGATATTATCGACCACCAGATTTGGGCGAATATACACGTGCAGAAGTCCGACAACACAGAGGCACTGGGAATAACGATGGTGTATAAAAAGATGCATCGATTGCCATATTTCAAGTACGTGCTGGAGCTATTGATGGTTCGGTACATGCAGCATGCTTATGAAGAGAAAGCGTTCGATTCCAAGCACGAGTACTTCGACCGACTCTTCGAGTTGATCAAAATGACCGGGAAGCGGTACGAGATTCTCTTGAACTGCCTCAAGAAGACAGAGGCACAGCACTGGGCGGTCTTGTTTGACAGACTGGGAGAGACTGCCAGGGATATAGTGGACAAGTTGCTTCAGGAGGAGCAGAACTACAAGTTGAGTGCGCACTACCTCATCATCGCGCTGAACGGGGAAAAGCACGAAGACCAGATGCCCAAGGCTGGGATCGAAAGCTGGTCCAATGCAAAGTTGAAGGCTGAGGATGCCGCCTTGTTCAGGAAGATCGTTTTGAAGTTGGCATCGGCACGGGATTACGTCACGTGCTTTGAGATGCTTCATTTCCTCAAGTTGGTCGACCCTAAGACGTGCAGTGAGATCATTCGGAGTATAGAGGGGTGAAGATGGTTCATAGAAATAGATGTTGCTAATGTAGGGTGTGACCGCTGATGAAGATGACGAAGCTAATTGTATGGGTAGAGTTAATGAAGTGAAAGGAGTTAATAAAATCAATGGAGGTAATGAAGTTGATAGAGTTGATGAAGCTAATTGTATAAATATAATAAAGCAAGGAGGTGACGAACTTTATGTAGTTAGTGTTAATGTGGTTGATGCCCTTGGTGTTGATAGCTCAATGTAGTTAATATTATTGTATAAGTAGCGTTTAAATGTTGACATAGTTACTGTTGATGTAGTTAATTGTTTCAATATAAATGAAGTACATGAATTTATTGATAATGAAGGTAATCGTATAGCTGAAAATCGTGTAGTCAACGAAGTTATTGAAGAATTGGCAACTAACGTCAATGTAGCTAAGGCAACTAATCATATTGAAGGAGTACATGAAGCTAATAGTAACACCATCAACTATGTTATCGCTTTTCCTGTAAACAGTAATAAACAACTCTCCTCGTCTTCGCCCTGGGCATTCCTACAATACATGATCCTACAAATTTCCGCTTGTAACATCTCTGCAAAAGCCACAAATCAGTGATGAACAAATCGAAAGCATACCAGCTTTGCCTGAGAAAATAGCTTTATTGAAACTAAGCGTTCTTCCCCCTAAATAATGAATAAATATAGCGTAAGATGAATAAATAAGCGGGCCATTGGCAGCACAGAGTGCTCAGTCGGCGCCCTTCAAAAACCTCTCCACGAAATTGTTCTTTGCAGCCTTATCGTAGTACTCGAAGTTCTCAAAGTACTTCATAACATGGCATTTCTGCTTCCAGAAGTTCACCAACTCCTGAAACTCCATCTGCCCCTTCATATACATGACATTCTGCACCGCCAAGTCGTTCACGTATCTGTGCTTCTCGAATTCCTGCCTGATCTTCGTTTTCACCTCGGAAGTTGGGATATCAAGATCGTAATTGTTGACAAAGTCTCTTGAGTGCCTAATGTACCTTCTGTACAGGTTAAGCATACGGATTCTCATGTCGGCATGTGACGTGGAGAATCTCGTTGTCTCTGCAAATGCTGTCGGAAGAGTCATTTGGGGTTGTATGCGAGAATATTGTGATAATGTTGTATTAGCAGGTCTTGACTACCCTACCCTACCCCGTAGTTACAGTTAGTATGGTTGTTTAAGCGAGAAATAATGGCACTGCAAAAAAATAAGAAAAAAAAATGAAGTAGGAAATAAAATAAGAAAATTAGAGAGGAAGAAAATAAAGTAAGAAAATGAAAATAAAGAAAATAAAGAAAATAAAGAAACTAAAGAAAATAAAGAAATTAAAGAAACTTAAGAAATTAAAGAGATTAAAGAGATTAAAGAGACTAAAGAAATTAAAGAAAGCTAAAATATACGGAAAGCTAATTCGGGAGTGAAGCAATAACTCTGAGGACAACACGAAAATTGATGCGACCTGTTCGTTTATTTATGGGCTTGTCATAAATCTATTTATGCGCATTATATGCGGCTATATGCGGGCTGTCGTACATGGGCTTGTCATAAATCTATTTATGCGCGTTATATGCGGTTATATGCGGGCTGTCGTACGTTCTAATCCGCTTCGCTCTACATCCGAGCACATCTTTGTTTGTCCGCTTACTGTAGTTTTTGGCTTGTTTTCTGATTTTTTCATCCTTCATTTTATTTTTTACTCTTATTTTTCTTCGTTATCCTCAAGGCTTTGTTCCGCTTCTTCTATCTTTCTCACTCTTTTCTCACCTCACATTTTTCCCTCGGATCTAAGATCGTGCGCGTGTCTGGAGTTTCTTCGGGAACTGCCTCGTTTGAGTATTCTCATGCCAAACAGAAATTATCGAGAACAGAAAAGAAAGGAAAAATTGTAAAATCGCCGTGGACGCGATCAGCAAGATTTCCCAATGCGGTATTATGATGAGGAAGAATAATCTTATTGTATGTTTTGCAGGCTGCAGGCTTTTCTTCATTATCTTATTCCGATTGATGGTAAATTCGGTGTTTGCATTTTCTTTTTCTCTGTCCTACCTCTTTCATTTTTCCTTATTTTTGCTTAAAATTTTATTTTCTCTTCCTGCCGTCAAGATGCTCTGCTCACTCTTACCTCACATGTTTTCTTCTTTCTTTCAAGTACCTTTCTCTAGTGAATTCATGGCTTGTTGGCTTTCTTGGCACGTCATTTGTTCAGATACTCGAGAGAATCGAACACCGACAAAATTCTAGCGCGTCTAAGCGTATCACTCGAGGACTCGTTTTTTTTTTCACAACAAGCTTGTCAAAGCTCTTCGCATAGCTCCTGCATTAAAGCAATAACCACTGAGTTGAAGTCATTTTCCTTCTTTCCCAAGGCATTTTTCTCAGAAAGGATCTGATTGAATTTATACACAGCACTAATAGCCTGTTTGCTTGTTGAGCCAGGTGCCACAGGCAGATAGATTGTCTTTTTTTTCACTTCATTCGTTGACACGGGAAGAAACCAGAAGATAAGCTTGTTTTTTCACGTGCGTCACACAGAAAAAGCGGCAACGGGAATTTACCAGATTCACTCCACGACTTGTTTCACGCCGCTAACATAAAGGTTAAGAAGCTGTGTCTGTTACACAGCCGTTGTACTACCAGTTTTGTGTGTTTAAATACGGTTAGTTTATTAACTTGTGAAATTGACACACAAAAATAACACTATTCTGCGATTAGCCTAATAGTTACGTTCCTGATATCTGGACTAGTAATCGATTTAGTATTTCGATTGATTTATCAACTTCATATTTGCGTTCTTAATACTTGCACTCAACTTAATACTTGCACTCAGTTTAATACTTGGACTCAACTTAACATTTGGGCTCAGCTTAATACTTGCACTCTTAATATTTGCACCCAAAATAGCATAGCTTGGGGCATTCTTCAACACAACAGTGATTTCCTGTGAACACAACAGCGATATCCCAGAAGCATGACGTCCAGTTGCTCAGCCTATTACAAAGTGGGAAAGACGGACTTCATTCTCAACTGGGTCCTTATTGTCGGTGTTTACATCTCGTTCGTTCCACAGCATGTTCGTGTGATCAGGCGACGAACCAGTGAGGGACTCTCGCCTTCGTACTTGTTGATGGGTGCGGTCTCTGCGTTCGCCTCGTTCGTCAACATGTACTTGGTGACGGTTCCTGCCAGACACTGCTGTACGGTGGCTCTCAATGCATACCAGTGCACCAACGCCATGACGGGTTACATTCAGGTCGGCGTCCAGGCCATAGGCTTCTGTTTGGTGTTGGTTCTCTGCGTCTATCTCACGAAGAACTCGCCAAACGAGCCTGCCCACGACTACAAGATGATCTACCGCTACTACCTCTTCTTCGTTATCTACGTCATCGTCAACTTCATCGCGTGCATCTGCGTGGTTCACGCGCCGGGCCAGCAGCACGGCCGAAACGCGTACGCCGATGTCAGTGGAATCGTGTCGTTGATCTTTCAGATCGTCCAGTATTTCCCACAGCTTTGGACCACCTACCGAATCAGAGAGCCCGGAACATTGTCCATCCCTTCCATGATCATCCAGGTGCCCGGAACCTTCTACTGGGCCTACTCGCTTTACGATGAGGCCAACTCCAAGTGGAGCTCTTACCTTCCCTTCTTTGCTGCGGCCTCGCTACAGGGAATCTTGTTGCTTATGTGCATTTTCTACAGATGGAGGATGCATGTTCGCAAATCTCGCCAGCTCACGCTTCAGTCTGCTGACCAGGACAGCGTCGACGACGCCGTCGATGACGACGATTCCTCCCTCAGCAACCACTCGTCCTCCCTGGCATCTACTGCAGAGCAGGGCATGCTTGCGGAAAACGGCCCTGCTGAAGATCTCCACGTCGTGAGTCACACATCCGTACACCCGCAAGACACCGACGGCTCCGAGGACCTCTCCGACATGCCGCTTCCGGTCCCGTCAAAGGCTGGCATCAGCAGCATCGTCTCTGTGCACACTGTCTCGGCCACTGCCACGTCCACGACGGGCAAAACCGCCCAGAGTGCAGAGTCGCGGTCGTCAACGAGGAAGAATGTCGGCGCGTCGATCGACGCACACTCTGTGGTGTCGAACGGGATCTCGGTTGTGGCGCCAAAGTCGCCCAGCGTTGTAGCTGACAAGGCCAACACGACGGAGAACTCGTTTCCGCTCAACGATACGAGGAGTACGTTCGACCTCGGGACGGCGATTAACATGGCGAAGCCGCAGAAGTCGATGGACGCGACGTCGATGCACAACTGAGCAGCAGAATGCAGGGGATCTTTACTAAGCAACGTTCTAAACTCACGAGACATGGTGTTTCTTTTTTGTTACATGCTCTATTTATGTTTCCTTTTGGCTGTTTCTCTTAATAATTGTGTATTAATTATGACGGTGGCATAAGCGAATCTGTAGCGTAGAATCACGAGTAGAAGTTGGTTACATTTTTATTACTGAAGCTTAATTTTTCAGGAGTATTTTAGAAGTCTTTAGAATTCTTTAGGAATTCTTAAGGAATCCTTTATAGAAATCATTGAGGAATCTTTTAGGAATCTTTCCTTCTCCACTCCTCTCTTATATTACCATCTATAACAATTACACAACTGCCAAAAAAACGCCATATCTTCGATACCAAATGTCTTTTGATTGCAAGCCACCAGCAGCTTCATTCTTATTAAAACCACCATAAATACCAATAGCTGAAAGTAAA
>MDSB01000001.1:274245-293848 GCA_001754015.1 Brettanomyces anomalus
GGAGGCGAAGTTTTACCTTCAGTTGAGCCAAATCTACCAGGACCAACAGGACTATAAGGCCGCCCGGGATATCCTTGACGAAGGTGTGAAGATGTGCCCTGCCTCGGTACGCTTGTGGACGGAACTAGCTTCTGTATATGATGAGAAGCTGAACAGGAAGATCAAGGCCAGATCTACCTTGGAAGAAGGCATGGCGCTTAATCCAAAGAGTGATCTTTTGTACGTGGCAAGGTTGAAACTAGAAGGTCCGGATTCAAAGCCAGCGGAAATGATCCTCAGCAAAGGGCTCCGGGAAATCCCAGACTCGGGATATTTGTGGTCGGAGAAGATTCGTACCGCCCAAGTCCAGCATAGGAAGAATTTGTACTCCTCGTCGCTTAACAGTACTAAGGACAATCCTATGGTGATTCTCACGATTGCCCGTGATCTTTGGGAAAGAGGCAAGCTAGCGAAGGCGAAGCAGTTCTTTGATGCATGCATTGAGAAGGACAAAGACTTCGGCGATTGTTATGTGTTCTACATGTGCTTTTTGCGAAAGCATGGGTCTGTTGAGGAGGTGTCCAGTTTAGAAAAGAAACTAGAGGACAATGACCCTCACGGTGGACCGCTATGGTGCAAGATTATTAAGGATATTGAGAATTGGGATAAGAAGCCAGTGGAGATGTTGAGAAGGGCGGCCGACGAGATGAGCCAGGGTGTGTAATTTGTGTAAAGGAATGTACTAATATAATTGATCAAGGCTTTCGGATGATTTTGATAAACCGATTTAGTTAACAATGGATTTGGCCTTCTTGGATGGGATCGAATTTGCATTCGTTGGTGGATTAGTTCAGATTTCTAATAAAAAGCGAATTCATATTCTTTATTAAATGAGACGAGAAGATCTTTGTTTCAATAGGAAGTTGAACTTTTAAAAAATTCATATCCTTTAATAAGTGAGACGAGAATATCTATGTTTCAATAGGAAGTTGAACTTTTAAAATTCAGCTTGAATTATGGCCTAATTACATTCCTATATGTTAGTGGCCTCTCATGTCTTTCTAGAGTTGGCAAATAGTTAATGTACAATAACACAACAAATAAGAAATCTGGGATTACTATACATGACTTTCCACTATATTTCAAAAAACATTTACAAGTACTTGAAGACTGATAGCTGAAATCCTAGATGATATACAACACGAAGTATGTCATATATAATAAATACTGCTGATTCCAGCAAGGCCTCGCGAACTTACCGGCATTCCTGGAATTATAAGCGAAAATAAATTAGCCGGATAGAAAAAAAATAGAAAAATAAAGTAGGGAGCACTGGTAAGGTCAACACTGTCTTATCACTTAATTGAACTAACCTTTCAAAAAAGCATCGCTTTTGCACAGTCCTATCATAAAAATAGAGCAATTGGTACACCTGAAGATGATGCCACTTAAAGGAGTACTTTCCGGTCTCAGAACGGGATCTCGATTGGCATTTACACTCATAAATGGAAGCAAGGCATCCAATGTTACCGGCAGTACCTTGAGATCGACAATCAGAAGTTCAGAAGTATCTCTTGCAAGAAGAGAGTATGCCACAGTGAAGACACCAAACATTGACTGGAATCCAATGACATCGCAGCACGATCTCAACAACGAAGGAGAGCAAAAAACGTCGCATAAAGTTGTCTTTGGCTTGATTTGTCTTGCCCCAATTGTCACGTTTAGTTTGGGAGTTTGGCAGGTAAAAAGGCTAAAATGGAAGACGAAGCTAATTGCCCAGGCTGAGGATAGGTTGGCATATCAGCCAGTTGTATTTCCAAAGGGGCTTACGGATGACGAGGTGGAAAAACAGCTGATGTACCGGAAAGTTTACATCACGGGACAGTTTGACTACCCGCAAGAGGTTTTTGTGGGCCCGCGACTCAGAGATGGCCGAAAGGGGTATACAGTAGTGTGCCCGTTTATTCTAAGCAATGGAGATGGCGACATATTGGTGGAGAGAGGATGGGTTGGTGAGTCTAAAGTGATTCCAGACTCTAGAAAGCTCCAGCATTTGTCCTGTCCCCAGGGTACGATCACCATAGAGTGCGTTGTGAAAATGCCCCATAAGAAGAGTTCCTTACAGATGGAGCACGAGAAAGGTGCCAGGCTCTTCGAGTATGTGGATGCATACGCCATGTCGGAGGAACTCGGAACAAGGCACTCCTATTTGCAGGCTGTTCGTTCATTTTGCGATCGTCCCGAGTGGAGGCGGGTGGAAAATCTGGGAAAGAACGCTGTGGAAGGTGAGGCAGGCGAGAAACAGAAGGGAGTGTTGGCACAGATTGCTTCGTTGGTGAGTTTTGGCAGAAAACCTACCGAGAACTCACAGCTATCGTTACCTGAACTACAGAAAAAGCAGATAAGCGAGTTGGAAAAGGACCAGCAAAGCGATGTCGAGTTTGACGAGCAGCAGTTCGTTTTGGCAGGTGTTCCAATTGGCCAAGAGCCAAGAATCGAGTACAGAAATAACCACATGCAATACTTGATCACGTGGTTCTCGCTCTCGTTTGCCTCTGTTATTTTCCTCTACATAATGGTGAAAAATAAGCGGTGGGTGGATCCTCGGGATGAGAAAGTGAAGTACGCCAAGAAGGTTTTGCGCTAAGGCTTTGGGTATTTATATACGCTATGATCTCTTATATTCTGCATGTACATAAAAATGGATTATTGAATGGAGCGGAGTGTAGGCATGAGAAGTACTTTTTATTTTTTTTATTTTTTTTATTTTTTGTTCTCTTTTTTTTTTATAGTTTTTCTTCATTTGAGTTTTTCCTCATTGTGGGATTCGAACATGTTGACCGATGCTTTGTTTTTGTTTTCTTTACATTTTTTTGTTTACCACCACCATTTATCTTCCTTGAAAAGTTTATCATTTTGAGCACAAGTGCAATAAAAATCTGGCACATTTAGCTTTGAGCAACAGTTGGACACCACATTATCGCTGTTCAGGCCCATAATTCTATTGGCGTAATGCCTTATCCACCAGAGGATGACTCTCATCCCACCGATGAACACAACAGTGACATAAACTGGATAAATCTTGCAGGTTCAGGGCTTCCGTCCTCACCATTTCGATTTCCACTGCCTGCACCTACAAGTGATTTGCACGAGCTCGATGACACACCCAAAAATGTCAAGGAATTGAGCCCGGAGATCGACCAATTGGCGAATAAGCTGGTTTCCATAGGAGATCGCATGAGACAGCTCAGATCTGCAAACAACTCACTCTCGGACTTCAACGAATCCCTTGGATCGTTGCTAATGGGGCTTAATGTGAATGCGTGGTGTGTTCATTTTGAGAATGCGCCAACTGCGGGCACGCTGGACGACTGGAAAGAGCTGAAACATCTTGACAATGAGATATCCGAGTATGAATCAAAGATTGAGCAGTTGGAGCTGGAGCTTTCGAATAAGCAGGGCCGATCCCGAAAGCTGTGGAGGCGGGGAGAGAATCCTGGTGGGAACCTTGCAAAGAAGAGGAGACGGCTGAAATACGGACCGAAGTCAAATACAGGGGCGTTAAACATGTCATCTGCCATTAAAGCAACTATTGAAGAAAAGGACGGTGGTGATACGATTTCCAGTATCAACAACTCGATACTAAAGCTAAACACGACGCAGAGGTGACACCGACAAGGGAAAATACAGAGAACAGACTAGAAGAAGATAAAAGAGAATACGGGTGATTGGAGGTACACAGTATACGGTAGACGGCGTATATAGCTATAAATCAAGGCTTAGGAATGTGGATACTCTTACTGATCATCATACTGCCCTGGAATAGGAACAGTGCGGAAATAGGATGCCACTCATAAGAGGCACCACTGAAGAGCAAGCCGCCGGGGATATTTTCACCATACCTACCCGAAAAGATCAAAACCAACATCCCTAAGACCATGAACAAGGTAGTTGGAATCGGGAAACCTTCGAAGTACTTGGATTTTCCCGTCTGGTCCTTTGGAATGTTTGCAACGGTAACGTTAAAACGAGCCAACCTTCCAAGGCCGCACAAAACGCAAAAGGCCATCGAAAGAACATCCGCCGTTGTTTGTAAACCCATGCAGAAGGCGATACACGGTGGCGAGACACCGAACGAGATGAGATCTGCCAAAGAGTCCAATTCCTGGCCAATGAGCGAGGCTTTGTGCCTCAATCTGGCAACTTTTCCATCGAAAAAGTCGAAGAATCCACCCATGAATGAGAAGAAGACAGCTCTCTTGATATATGACTCGTTGCTGTTGAGTGCGAATCGGAGACACGAAATAATCGAGTAGAATCCGGAGAATCCGTTAAGCAGCGTTATACAATCTGCCATGTGCAAATTCCGCACAAAGGAGAGATGCCTTTGGTCAGATGTGAAAGCCAAGATCTCCTTCTGGTCTGGAGGTGGAAGTGGCTCCTGATGAAGGGAAAACATCGAGGACAGCGACGAAACGGACGAAGTCCTTCTTTTCTTGAGGTCCAAGTTCAAAAACTCCTCCACATCTGACGTGTCCGACACGGCGTCTGATTGAGGCTCGGGAATTTCGGCTACTAAGGGCACTGCGGCCGATCCGGAAGCCTTTGTATGGTTACTTTGTCTGCTCTTGTGGGCCATTTTGTATACTATTTATATGTCAACTGAAAAAGTGCAGAAAATGAAGTATGTATCACAAACGTGTAGCTTTAGGTTTGACCGTCAATTGAGATCTGCCCACTATAGCGAATAATCAGCTGCGTGAGGTTCTAGTTGTGAAATTTAAAGCTGTTGCTTTAGACTTCCAAGTTGTCGCTTTAGACTTTGAAGTTGTCACTAGTTAAATGTAGAATATCTCGCCAAAATCTTTCAAGGATGAGAAATTTGCGATAGTAACGACAATTGGATCTAGTGTGAACCGGATGGTGTCAAGAACGGCTGGTTGCGTTGTTCTATTTAGTTAATTGAATCGAAAAAGATGCAAGAACTGGCAATGTTGATATAAAAAGAGGAAGCAGAAAAGTGCTAACTGCAGATCCGATAGGGTCGGGTTATTTGGCATGGATTATATAGGACCAGATTTTTGTTGATTCTGTGATTTTATTTTTTCCTTTACCATTCTCCTTATTTTCTAATAATTGCTTATTTTTTTTTTTTGTATGCTAGTTTTGCTCCTGATCAATTTTTTTTCATGACCATAATTTGGTTTTAAGCTTTGCCCTGATATTCAGCAGGCTGAACACCAATAACCGTATATATTTTTTTAATACCGTGAATTTCTTTTAATACCGTGCATTTCTTTTAATACCGTGTATTTCTTTTTAATACCATGTATTTTTTTTAATTTATATGCTGCTCCGTGCCATTCCATGGTTGCTAATAATATCATTGGTCTAGGAAATACGACAGCATGATGCTATCAGTGTACATTTTAAGCCACCTTCTACAGGGGCATTGATTTCACATGCTGTGTACTAAGTCTAAACGGTTTTATTTGTTGAGTCCGAAGATCTGAACGTGAAACTCGGAGGCGAGCGGGAGGCGATGCGCGTCGATCGACGATGTACACAGGAAATTGATAGAAACCAACAGAAGGTGAAAAAAGGTGAGAGAATTGGGGCGGAAGCAGGAGGCAGAAGATTTTGAAAACGGTTAAGGAATTACGAAAATAGAAATGAAAATGAAAATCAGGGACTTGGTTCGAACGCAACACAGACTAAACAAATTTACTAGCACAAACGTAACAAATTTGCTAGCACAAACGTAACAAATTTACTAGCACAAACGTAACAAATTTACTAACACAAACATAACAAATTTACTCACACAGACTAATCACACAAACTAAACAGCTTTATTCCCACAGACTTAACAAATTTCACACGGACTAAAGACTGTATTCCCACAGACTTAACAAATTTCACGACTTACAAATTTCACACGGACTAAACAACTTTATTCTTCGGAAACAACGTTATTCAACTCTCAACGCAAATTCAGACACAAAACAGTCCTAATTACGCTCACGGACAACAGCGTCAATGGCCTGGGCGACATACTTGACATTTCCCGGGTTCAAGCCCGCAATTGAGGCTCTTCCATTTCCAGACATGTAGATGGCGTACTTCTCGGCGAGCTCTTGCACCTGGGAGGGGGACAATCCGGTAAAGGAGAACATTCCCTTCTGCTGGGTGATGTGGGTCCACGTGCCAGGCGTGTTCAACTTCTGCAACTCACTGACAAGCTCCTTTCTCATACCCGTGATACGTGAGGACATGGTGATCAAGTCTTTTTGCCACTGGTCCCTCAATTCTGGGTGAGAAAGCACCAGCGAGACGATCTTGGCACCATAGCCTGGAGGATTCGAGATCTCGGACCGGATGACTTTCGACAACTGGGAAAAAACGGCAGAGTTCAAAGCTGAGTCGTGCTCAGGAAGAATGACGTGGAAAGCACCGATTCTTTCGCCGTACATACCGCAGTTCTTGGCAAAGGACTGGCAGACTAGCACACCAGGGAAGTGGTAGAGTCCGGAATCGATGGCGTACCGAAGAGCCCAGGCGTCCTTTGCCAAGGACCCAGTCGTGAAGCCCTGGTAGGCACAGTCGAACAATGGAAGGTGGCCGTTGTCCGAGATGGCCTTCAATATGGCCTTCCATTGGTCCTCGCTTGGGTCCATACCGGTAGGGTTGTGGGCCGTGGCATGGAGCAAGAAGACAGAGCCTTTTGGAGCTCTTTCAATTGTTTCCACGTACTCTTTGATCCGGAGGGACTTTGTGGCAGCGTCCCAGTACGGATACTTGCGCACTTCAAGGCCACAGTGCTCGAAGATCTGGATGTGGTTGGCCCACGTTGGGTCCGAAACGTAGATGACGGCCCTAGAAGACTTGCCAGACGACTTTTCCTGGAAAAACTTCGCCACAAACTCTCCTGCGATATGAAGCGAGCCCGTTCCCGAGAGAGACTGCACAGAAACAACGCGGTCCTCACCGATGGCCTTGGAATCATCACCAAGAATGACCTTTGCCGCCAACTGCGTGAACTGCTTGAGTCCTGAAATAGGCAAGTACTCGTGGTTGTAACCGTCAGACTCCTGGAGCAACTTCTCCGCTTTTCTCACCGAGGGAAGGATCCATGGCTTTCCCTGGTCGTCTCTGTAGGCACCGATACCCAAGTCAACCTTCTCGGCCCTCGTGTCCTTGGCACATCTGGTCTTGATGCCGAACAATGGGTCTGGGGGAAGCTGTTTGATGTTTTCTGGATAGAAACCTCTCGACATGGCTAAGTAAAAACTGTAATGACCTTCGCGTGCTCTCAGTAGATAAGCAACAAATAACCAATTTGTCTGTTGAACTAAGTGGGCTTGTTGTACGTTGCTTTTCCTATTTTATATACATGCTTCTGTCTTTTTCCACCGATGACACATCCTGGCAGATCCATACTCGCTCTCACTATTTATACTTTGAATCCAATTTTTTTTTTATTTTTTTTATATATGTATATTTTTTTTTCACGAAATATCGCGATCCCCACTTTTTTCGAATGAGTCAACAGCTGATTAATCGGTAACTCTTGGCGAGCAACCTATTGGTTGAATCCAGCTTTCAGCTACTTTTCTACTATTTATCTTTAAACCTTGCTGGAAACTAGATGAGAATAAACTCAGCATGACGTGAACATTCCAAAAGTCCACACTTTCGGCAGATTGGAGCATTTCAGAGCATACATACTGTGCCACACTTAAGTCGCGCACTTATTAGGTTCACATCAATTTTCTTAGTGCTAACTTCTAGATTGGCCAGCTTTTCTTTCAGTTCTACAATATTTTTTTCTGGTACTGGTTTACGGCTGTGCAAGAATATAGGGAGGGCTAAAAAAGGAAGAAAAAAAGTAGTAGGCCATGATTCCAGGTTATAACTTGTCCAAGCTATTCCATTCTTACATATTGAATAAGACCGGTGTTTGCATTCAGGAGTCTCATATATTGGAGTGCAACCGATAACAAAGCTGTACTTATTTGAAAGCGAGTGTTTTATGTCTGGAAAATGGATCTTCTGGGAGATATTGTGGAACATGATCTAAGTGGAGCGGAAGCGTTACCGCCAGAAGCTTCAAATGTAGGAGGCGAAGATAAAAAGAGAAATAATACCGGATTTCCCGCATCTCGAAAGCAGAGGCCAAGCAGATGGAGGCAGCGGTTGGAAAGGAAAGGCATTTCATCGATATCTGACGTGGTGAAAGCAGACCCAGTAGATAAAAATGAATGTGTTGAAGGTGAAGAATTCGATGGCGATGGAGTATCCAATGAAAAAACGCAGAGAGAGCAGATCAGCCGTCAAAATTCGAAGTACGTGCAGAATATGAGCGATGCCGAGAAGGAGCAGATGCGGAAAGAGCTATTAGAGAATACTAATAGCAAAACGTTGAGCATTTTGATCAAGAGAAGTAAGCAAGGGAAGCGTAAAGAGAAGAGCATAAAAGAGGAGAAGGAGTACAAGAAAGAAGGGGAAGTTGCAAGGGAAGAGCAAAGAGAAGAGCATAAAAGAGAAGAAGGAGTACAAGAAAGAAGGGGAAGTGCAAGCGGAGAAGCCGGATAAGAGAGACGGAAACCTCGTGCCGGATGTTGTTCCTGTTATCGAAGCAGACGATACCTGGATAGGAGGATATAAAAATAGCGAAGCTGCATCAGAAGCAAAGGACAACGGAGCATACATAGATGTTGAAAAAGAAGAGGCACGGACATCCGATCATGATAAGAAGGAAACATATGAGACACATACGGGAAGCAGTTCCTCGAGTTTAAAACCGGCGCTAAAGAAAAGTAGCAAATCCGGTCTGAAAGCAAAGAAAGTGAGGTTCAATAACGAGGCGAAAGTGCAGTATCCGGATACCCAGAAGAAAGGCAGGAAGGATGAAGGCAGTGAGGATGAGTGGGAGGACATCGAATTCTTGGACGATGCGGCTCCGTCATATGACGACGCGGTGAAGATTTCAAAGGAAAGTACAAAGAAAACGATCGATAACGCCAAATTCCACAAAAGAGAGGACGAGTATGAAAAATTGGATCTTGCAGATCCCAAATTCAATGAAAAACTACACGAGAAGTATTTCCCAGACCTACCCAGTAATCCGAGCCAGTTGGAGTGGATGTCGGACAAAAATGTTCCTGAAACTCCCAAGATTGTGCGCTATGACTCTATAGACGACCTCCGGTTTGACTTTAATGGCGATATTATCACGTCTGAAAACATTGCAGATTACTCCAAGACGACAAAAGATGGTCTCCACAACCACTCAGCACATCCGGAGCTACCAGGATACACGATACCGGAGTTAGCACAGTACCTACAGTCTACGTACCCCGGCCAGAGAAGTATAGCGAGCCGAACTCTTGGAAGAGTGATGTACAAGCTCGGCAAATTGAGCTATAGCATTATAGAGGTGACCAACGAGAAGCCAGGAGGGGCCGAAAAGGAAAAGCGGAAAGCCTCTGGGGAGCAAGGTCTATTTGAGCAGAAATGCTGGGAGCTGATCTTGAAGTTGCGCATACTGGAGCTTCTCAATCAAAGTGCTGCTGAAACGGAGAAGAACGTGAGCGTGAGGAATTATGCTATCGAGGCATTGTGGTTGTGGTCACAGGCTGGAGGAGATGACATATGCAAAAAGGTGGCTGCCCGAATTGAGAGAGAGAAGCAGATATATCAGGTGTAAATAGAATGATCGCCTTATATATAGTTTGTGAGCTGCTTTTATAAGTAATGCATTAGGACAGCGTTATCTTGGAAACGCTTGGAAGGGATTCCGCTACAAATAGTAGCTACTCGTATCCAATGCCAGACTATATCTGCCGTTATCCTTTGCTAAATGCAGCTATGGTACTATGAATGTATGGTAATATGAAACTATGGCAATGCCAATCGATAGTAATGTGAATGTATGAAAATGAGAATTGGTGGCAATATTCAACTATCATTACCATACATATATTGATATGAATCTTGAGTAAGTATCTAAGGATGTTCATCTATGGTGATCGCCTATGGTAATATAAAGCTATAGTGGTATTCATGACTTTGAAGCTATGGCAATAAGCATATAGTCATAAATATTTGTTTCTGCAATGCTCTGCATAACATACTTTTTTCGGCGTCTTCTATCGTCTTATCATGCTAAAATCCTCATTCAAGCGTGTTAATCGTCACCTTATTTATAGTAGAATGTAATCTCTCGTCCCTCACAACTTTAAAGTAGTGATCTGTGAATTCAACGGCATTCATGTACCGCAAGAACTTTTCATCATGCGTGATGACAATCAACTGGAAATTGCTCTGCACAGATCGCAGCTCTATGATCTTGTTCAAAGCTTTCGCCAAACTTTCAATGTTCTCCTCATCCAAATTTGTGGTGGGCTCGTCCAAGGCTATCATACCAAAGTTGAGGCCAAAGCACTCGGCCAACGCCAAACGGATAATGATAGAGGCTAAAACTTTCTGTCCCGCTGAACAACGGCCTCTCATATCCAATTCCACGCCATTCTTCACCATCACAACCCGATAGTTGTAGGACCTCCTGGTCTTGATTGTGCCTGTCCTGCTCTTTTTAGTAGCACCCGGATCAGCTTTAATCATGATGCTCTCGACATCATTTCCCATGTACGTCCCTTTCCAGAGTTCGTCAATAATCCGATTGATTTCGGCCATCTTCTCGTGGTGGAACTTCATCACACCATCGTCGGTGGCCTTATAGCATGTGCCTAAATCAGTAACTAAGGCAAGCTTGGTCTGCAATCGAGCGCATTGCTGAACGTACCTTTTATTCACATCTTTGAAGTCTCTCTGAATCTCAGCTCTGATATCAGCAACTTGCCTCTCAATCTGCGTCTTCTGGCCTAATCTAGTTGCATACTCCTTTCTTCGCTGCATTTGCTGATCCTGAAGCTTCTGGCTTTGCTCAACATATCTGCTCTTCTCAGCTTCTGCTTTTTCCACATCCAACTTAGCAATATCCTCCTCAATTGTCACCAGCTCTTCGTCTAAGCTGTAGAGCTCCAAATTATACGAGATGGTTGCTTCTTGTCCATTTGCATCACCAATTACCTTCTCCAACTCTCTTCTAGACTTCTCCTCCTTCCCCATTTGAGACGTTAACTCTGACATCTGCTCCTTTAGTTCTGTAGCCTCTTTCTTAGTCTTTTCAAGTAAAGACGCTTTGTTGTCCACAAAATCTTGAATCTCCACAACTAATCTCTGACACCTGTCTGAGTAACCTTTTAGTACTGAAATCTTATTCTCAACCTCAGCCCTTTCGTTTGCTATTGCTTTACTCGCACTCTGATATTCATGCGCTCTATCCTCATACTTCTCCTGAACCTTCTTAATCTCGATTTCGGCATCCTTTAAAGTGCTTTCCATATCCGAAATCTGTTTGGTGTTCTCCTCAATTGAACGCTCTATATTGATCTTATCCATCGATTTAAGCTCAAGGTTCTTAATTTTTATCTGGAGTTCACTCACAGCCGCTTTCAAGTGATTAAAGTCCATCGTTTTTGCTTCTTTCTCTCCCCTCAAGTTTTCCAGCTTGGCGCGAGAGAGTCTGATCTTTTGCTCAAGCTCTTTGTAATGCTTCTCCAATTCCTCGTAGTCATAACCAAGCCCCTCTTCAACAATATCCTCAGATATCTTCTTGATCTCTTCCTTTCTCTCCTCTATATCCTCAGTCCAATGCTTCACATTGGAGACATCTTGGGAGATGCTTTTCAAACGACTAGATTCAACATTGACATTCTCGATATTTTCCTTTGCGGACTGAAATGCTTTTGAAGTTGCCAATGTTTCACGCTTAAGCTTATCTATAGCATTTTGTGTTTCAGTCAACAGAACATTCTTCAACTGCTTCAATCGCGAAACTGTTTCTGCTGTAATTCTAAAATCATTCAAAACGCGCTCTTTCTTATGTAAGAATTCTTTGGCCTCGTCCGTATGTGCAAGCTTGGCTGTTTGTGCTTTGAGAATCTCAAAAAATTGCGACTTTTCACCCCCATGAAATTCTCTGTGACACAAAAGACACGCATTTTTGGCCTCGGCCAAAGCTATTGCCCGCTTATTGAATGCAATATAAGATTCGTGGTCTTTCATTGCAACATAATCATTATTGTAATCTTCCGCAATATTCTGGAGGCATTCCTCAAAATTATCTAATGTGAGTTGGTCGTTATAAAGCGATCTATACTCTTCCACCAACCGGATGAACTTCGACTCTAATTTTTTGATCTCTTTTTCAAACGATGCCTTTGAGTCAAGATGGCTCTTGAGAGTTGTTTCAAGCTTTGCTTTATTCAATTTGATATTCTCAAGATTATCGCTTAGCTTTGTATGCTCAATGTCAACCTTGCCCAATTTTGTATAGTATTCACTACCAAGATCGTTCTCAAATGTGAAAACGTCTCTAATCTTGGATAATGCTAGCTCTCTCATTTTCGCATTTTTTTTATTCATTTCCACTAAAACTTTCTTCCGACTAGATATACCATCATTTCGACGAACCAACTCCATCTTTCTATGAATCTCATCCATAGATAGCTCGTCCTGTTTCACAATACTGCCTGCACTTTCTATCTCTTCGACGAGACTCTGAATCTGTCTTTTCTGCTTGAACTCCTCGAAACGAGTTTCCTTTTCCGTAAGATCCGACTTTGCCTCTTCAAGTTTCACTGAGTTGTCACTCAATTCAGAAAGCTTATTCTGCATCTTTTGGCACGTCTTTTTCAAATTTTCTCTGTCCGATCGAATGTACTCAGAATGTTTTTTCTGCTCTCTCATTTTATCCCTTAGGTCGTTCACATTTTGTTGCCGTCTGTTCATTTCCTCTTCCTGAATGCTGATTTTTCTTTGATGGTCAGATTTCAAGTTTGCGAAAGCGGTCTTCACAAATACTTGAAAGGCCTCCATATCTTCCGGTGCTGTATTATCGATATCCTTCTTGTATGAAGAAACAATCTTGCAAAAAGCATCTTGATTAGCTTTATATTTCTGATAATACCCTTCAAGCTTCCCCTTCTCAAACGTCTTTTCTCCATACTCTGACGTTAGACGCTGATGCTTTGCATCCAGACTCTTTATCTTCTTTGCGATATCTTCAGCCTGCTGATTTTGTTCCGCAAGAAAAGTTGTAAAGTGGTTAAGCCTCGAACTTAAGACCTCCCTTGGCTCCTTCAATATCTTTGTTGTTGACTTTATTCGATCGATCCTGTGTTGGATATTGACTTTTTCCTGCTTCAACACCGACAACTGAGAAAGGGTTTGCTCGTAATCTCGTTTAGTGCTATAAAGCCGATCTAACTGCTCATCATCATTGTCAATTTGGCTTTTGAGCGCCCTCATCTCCTCTTCAAGGGAAGACGCTTGACTCTCAAGCTGATTGATCATTCTCTCGCGATTGACCGCCCGATCACGATCATTTTTTAGATGTGAAACGTCATTCGTAAGAACCTTAATATCGACATTCAACTGCTTCGATGCAAGCTTCAACTCCTCAAGTACTTTTATGAACTTGACAGAGTCAAATATCTCGTCAAACCGCTTCTTGAGCGTCGACGAGTCACTGATTGGCCACAAGTTGTCCTCCTGATGGCAGAATATCACGTACATAAGCACAGCCTTGGAGGCTCCCAGCTGCTGAGGGATTAGAGACTCTATATCAGCCATCTTAGAGCTGATGGTTTGCCTCTCGCCGTGCCTGATTGCCATCAACTGGTTTTCCCTCGTTTTGAAACTGGTATTGTGAGATTTCGGGTTACGAACAGCCATCAAATTCTTCGACAAAATCAGGCTAACCCCGTTCACGTTCTGAAACGCAAGCTTAATCTGCGCTTTTGTCTCGTTGGAGGCATGAAGTGAAGGATCGTTGATGAACGAAGCACCATTCCTTGTATTAGGAGGCAATTCACTTGAAGTGGCGTATCTCAAGCATTCGATAATGGTTGTCTTGCCAGATCCATTGGTGCCAACTATCAATGTCAATGGCTTTCCAAATTGTATGGTCTCCTGGGATTGGTCGCTGAACGATCGGATGCCCGAGATTGAAAGCTTGTAAATGGAAGACATGGGAAAAGGAGCTGAAATAGAGAAGCAGGCTAGGGATGCAAGAAGAAGGCAGCGATCAGAAATATGCGAGTACAGGAATGCGTGAGCGAAAAGCGGGAGTACGTGCCGTTTATATAGGCAAGAGATTAGAACGAACAAGAGGGATAACTTGCGTTAAATTGAAGAGCCGCATATATCTGGAGGGATCAGACGGATTTCCCTATCCAGGCCAAGAGGGAGATGCGTGAAATTCGCTCACTTTGATACGTATATTTTTTGGTGATCGGATGAGCCACAGTCGAGAAAGGTGCAGTGTGCACGGCAGAATTTTTCATGAGCGAGCAATTTTTTTTTTTCGCTTTGTGCTGTGGGGCCGTCTCATTCCATATAAATAGGGAAGCGTATCTTGCGGGGAGACAAAAGAGACAGACTTGAGGACATACGGGGACAAAGTCTTTTGAAAGAGGTAAATCTTGAATTACAGGTTTATTCTCCTCAGGCTTATTTACTGGACAGGGCTGTTTTGTGTGCAAAGTACATGCGCGTGAAAGTTGCAAGTGGCATAAGCATAGGTAAACGATTTGTGAGGACAATGTCAGAAAAAGCAGGTGAAAAGGCAACATTCTGGATCAGGCCAGAGACCAAGAAGTCTGCAGATGAGCCGGTGTTGAAGCTCTACAACACTTTGACACACTCGAAGGTGGAGTTCAAGCCGATCAAGGCTCACGAGGTGAAGTGGTACTCTTGTGGACCGACGGTCTACAACGTGAGTCATATGGGACACGCTAGGAACTACGTCACGATTGACATCAACCGGCGGATTTTGCAGGATTATTTCAACTACGACGTGACGTTTGTGCAGAACGTGACGGACATCGACGATAAGATCATCCTCAAAGCAAGAGAGGAGTATCTTTTAAAGAACTACACGGCCAAACAAGGCGGGAAAATCACCAAGGAGTATCTCGCCAAGGTGGACGAGGGCCTTGCGAAGTACATCGCGAAGAACTTGCCGGATTACAAGGGCGATGCGCTCGACTACGCTGCGTTCAAGCAGTGGGCGGACGGCTTGGACATCAAGCAGTTGAAGATCAGCAAGCCGAAGGTGCCGATGCACGTGAAGTCGTGCCTTGGGGCGTTTTCGGCAGTGAGGGCGGCAGCTGACGGTGCAGAGGCGGGCGCTGGGCAGTTTGAGGCGTTTGTCGCGGCAACCAGGGACGTGGTTATGCCGCTATTGGACGCGGAGCTCGGATCCACGGTGACGGACCCGGCAATTTTCCGGAACTGTGCCGCGTTCTGGGAGCGGATGTTCGACAGCGACATGCGGCGGTTGAACGTGATGCCACCGACGGTGATCACGCGTGTTTCGGAGTACATTCCGGAGATCGTGGCGTTTGTGGCGAAGATCGTCGAGAACGGGTTCGGGTACGTGACGAAGGACGGGTCCGTGTACTTCAATACGGCGAAGTTCGATGCGGACGAGAACCACACGTACGCGAAGAACCAGCCGTGGTCGAAGCACGATTTGGCGCTCATTGAGGACGCGGAGGGTTCGCTTTCGCTCGACCACCCAGAGTCGAAGATCAACGCGTCGGACTTTGCGCTTTGGAAGGCCTCGAAGCGTGGAGAGCCGGCCTGGCAGTCGCCGTGGGGAAAGGGAAGGCCCGGATGGCACATCGAGTGCTCTGTGATGTCGTCAGACTTCTTCGGTGACCAGATGGACATCCACTCTGGCGGAATCGACCTCGCTTTCCCGCACCATGACAACGAGTCGGCACAGTCAGAGGCGTACTTCAACTGCAGGCAGTGGGTGAACTACTTCTTGCACACGGGCCATCTCCACATCCAGGGCCAGAAGATGTCTAAGTCGTTGAAGAACTTCATCACGATCGACGACGCGTTGAAGAGGTACACGGCCAGGGAGCTTCGGCTGTGCTTCGCGTTGGTGCAGTGGAACAATCCGCTTGACGAGGCCCGCTCTCTAGAGTCGGCTTTTGGCAAGTTCTTCCAGCGGGTCCGGGCGTTGCAGCTGGACAACCAGAGCCGGTTGGCCTCGGGCGAGTTGATCGCCAAGAAGTTCGGGCCGGACGAGAAGCAGTTGCTGGCCGATTTGCAGAAGTGCAAGCAGAGCGTGCGGGCGGCGTTGTGCGACAACTTGGGCACCCCGCTGGCGCTCAGAGAGATGTCCGACCTCGTCACCAGGGCCAACAGCTACATCAGCAAGGCCGGAGCGGACCTCCGCGTGGACCTCCTAGTGCAGGTGACGTTTTACCTTACGAAAATGGTGCGGGTGTTTGGTTTCCCCGTGCGGCCCGACGGTCTGGGCTGGGTGGACGACGGCAACGCGACGTTCAGCGGTGTTTCCAGCACAGGAGCATCGAGTGCAGCGGGAACGGCTGGCTCTGGTACCTCGGTGTCGGCCGAGAGTGTGGCCATGCCGTACCTCCAGGTGCTCTCGCAGTTTAGGGACCTCGTGCGGAAGACTGCGATCGACAAGGGCGACTTCCGGACGCTTTTGGAGGCCTGCGACAAGGTCAGGGATGAGCAGCTTTTGGCGCTGAACGTGGTGCTTGACGACCGCACGCAGGGCCAGAGTGCGTTGATCAAGTTTGTTACGGACAAGGAGCGCGACGAGCTCGTGGAGCAACAGAGGGAGAAAGAGAAGCAGCTGGAGCAGAAGCGGAGGCGTAAGCTTGAGCAGAAGCGGCTGAACGAGCAGAAGGAACTTGAGAAGCTCGAGAAGGCGAAGGTTGACCCGGCTGAGATGTTCAAGACCGAGGAGTTCAAGCAGCTGTACAGCGCCTGGGACGATGACGGGATTCCCACGAAGGATAAGGTGGGCGAGGAGCTCAGCAAAAGCGCCCGCAAGAAGCTTACCAAGCAGCGGAAACAGCAGCAGAAGCTGCATGACTGGTACTTGAAGCAGCAGAAGTGAAGGAGAGGGTGAGGGGTTTGACGGAGTGCTTTGACAAAGTGGCTTGACAGAGTGCTTTGACAGAGTTGTGTGATAGACTAGTTTGCTTTATTTGATAGCTTGCTTTATCTGAAAAAGTAATTTTGTTAGCTTGTGCTTTTAAGAGAGTAGTTTACTTCGCTTGACAGAGTGGCTTGCTTTACTAGATAGCGTAGGTCATTCCATATACCAGAGTAGTTTGTTATTTCGTAGGGTGTTTGCTTACAGTTTGCTTTCTTAGCGTAGGTCATTCCATATAGTAGAGTAGTTTGTTATTTCATAGGGTGTTTGCTTACAGTTTGCTTTCTTAGTTGTACCTCAAAGTTTACCACTGAGGCCACTACTAAACTAAAGTAATACCTTTTGCGTCTACTGTGTCCCGCCGACTACTTTGCCTCTACTATTTTGCTACTACTCTCTGTTTCCGCTGTGTTTCTGTTAAGTAATCTCCTAAGAAAGTTAGGCTTCTTTACCGATGTGTACTAATGCTTACTGATATTAGTACAGTTATATTTACTCTAGTGTACGGTAGGTAATAGAAATAAAGCAGGACAGACGACTCTGCTTGCCGGCATGCCGGTCAATGCGATACATGGCATTATGCTGTAGTCTTTATTTCCACAAAAGCGTACTTCCAGCTCTTCAGTATTTTCATCGGTAGTCCATAATATCCGAAAGCATCTGAAAAATAGACTACCTTACACAAATCTTTCCGCCCAACTAATCTACTGGGAAACCGAAACTTTTTTAAGGTGGTTTTATTTTTTATTGGTATTACTTTTCATTTCCTTTTTTATCCCGCGCGCCATCGGGTAAAATCGGAACGACGTGAGTCAGCAGGTCGGAGATTCCAGCACTGGCAATTACTGACAGCTAATGCGTAAGGGGAAAATCTAGATGTGGGTGTTTTTTACTCCGTGCTGAGGGCCTGGAATTATCACAGCCAGATAAGAAAGGGGGAAATCAACGTGGAATAAATGTACCAGAATTCCGTTAAGCGCCTGATGGTACAATACCATTAATGCACTTTTAATGATGTTATCGATGAATACCCCGTGGATGTAATTATTAGACGTATGCTACTGAAAAGCTTGACCTTGCCAGCCACACTCACACGTTCAATATTGATCTCCCCAAACCAAACCCGACGAAAGATTCATGACTCGAAAAGAAATCATTTTGTGTAGGTGGAGACGCCTGTTGCAAAAAGCATCAATTCGATTGGACAGGGTGTTGCTTGTGGCGGTATCTTAGCCGGAACCGTAAAATGTGCTGTAAAGTGCATTGTAAGGTGTGCGGGTATCATAGATTGTAACCCAATTATAGGGCAATTATGGGGCAGCTGTATCCCAATTATAGGGCAATCATATGGCAATTGTAACCCAATTATAACAGTTATAACACGATTACACAAATTGCAACACATATTATAACGCAACACAACGTAAATTGAATCGGAAAAGTGCCTCTTCCATGCGGATATGTGTAAACGATTAACCGGCATGATTCGCCCAATCTGTATAAATTGCCGGGCAGCAAGTTGCTGTTCAAAGCCAGAAAACCCGAGTGACCTAGCAAAAAAAATGCAAAGCACCTAATTTCAGAACTAAGACACAGAATAGCCAATTGGTGGCAACATCGACATACAGCATAAAAATAGTACACGCAAAAGACCAGCAGGTCCTGGAGAATCAAAAGATACCAAAAAAAAGTCAAAATGTCAAGTCAACTAAGTAACTAAAAATGTATCTCAAGAATAGAATGGCGAGAGCTCATTGGCCAGTGTCACTACCAGCGGATTCTCGGAGTACAGAATCAAAACGGGTACGAATCGCGAGTAGGAACAAAAAAAAAAAAAAGTGGAGTTACTGATCTAACGTGGGGACCCAGACAATAGGTTTTCCGATGTTTTCCAGTTTCTTAGCCAACTGCAACATGGCTCGACTTACATTCTTGTAAAGCTCAAGCTCAAAAGCTGAACGTCTCCTTTCTTCAACTTTCACCACATTCCCTCACCTTTCATGGCATTTCTCAGCAGACCATCTTAGTGGTGCTAGCCTGAAAAGCTGCCCGCGGATTTTTCCGATTGGCCTACGGCCTCTTTTACCATTTTCAAAACGTAGACCCTCAGCTGCTAATCCACCACAACTCCGAAAAACAGTCCGGAGGAAATCACCTTTTTTTATTTCTTTTTAGTTTCTTTTTTTATTTTTTCTCGTTTCTTTTTCCTCTTTCCAATTTTCCTTTTTCTTTTTTCTTTTCTCTTTTTATTTTCCTCTGGTTCTGGGCGCCCCGCAAAGCCTCTGGCGCCTCCGCCGCCCAGCTAGGCGCTGAATCTTGTCGCACCCTTCGTCAGTACATTCCAATTGGCGCCGGCGCTATGCTGGAATAGCACATAAAATTTTGCCGAAATGTGCACCTAGAATTAGGTATCACGGGAAGCTCACGGGTTGCACCTTCAAAACTGAAATTGCAGCTAACTGACAAGTAGCCATTTGAATCGGAGATCCGACCGGTGAGTGTGAGCGCAAGTACTCAGCGCAATGCGAACAGCGCAAAATCTACCCTGAGGGTGCGCGTTCCGCCGCCGCC